>CM061921.1:203198269-203269801 GCA_031002005.1 Vandiemenella viatica | reverse complement strand
GATTCTTCTATGCATTTATCTTCATCCCATTTTGACCTAAGCAGCTAGATATCTTGTCCAGATAACCCTACAACTGCTCAGTCTTCTACCATTTTGATCATATTATATAAGCATTATGTCATATTATATAGCATTATGTCATCTGCAAACAGCCTAACTTCTATGAAAGTTTCACGGGAGTCCATCCGCTGGACTCCTGTGAAACTTTCATTGAATCAATACACCGGGAAAGTCTCCATTTACATAGCCTAACTTCTGATAGTAAACTCTCAACACATTCATTAGAATAACAAATAGCATTGGTCCAAATATACTACCCTGTGCACTCCTGTTTTCACTCCCACTTCATTTGATACTGTATTTCCTACCCTAACTTTTTGCTTTCAAGAATTCTTCTGCCCAGCAAATCATGTTTTCATCCACTCAAATAGTTTTTACTTTATTTAGTACCATTTACTGTTCACTCTATCAAATCCTTTGTAATATCTAGTACTCATTAAAATTTGCTTGTCTGTTTCATCAGAAATACCTTGTATATAGCCTATTAGCTGAGATTCACATGAATATCCTTGCCTAAGGCCATTTTTTAACTTTAAAACACATTCCTGTACAGATCTTTTTAAAGTGGTTGTGTATCAATCTCTCTATTATTTTACCTACCACTAATGTCAAACTGATTGGCCTATAATTTTTGACCCTATTTGTCATCTCTCCTTTATGGACCAGTACTACCGTCACACCGTGAGCTGCAAGTATGCAGACTTAATTTAAATAACATTTCAAGATAAGGTATAATGTCACATCCTACTATCTTTAAGACGTCTGCAGTAATACTATCTACACCAGCTTGTTTGTTTCTTAGCTTTCTTAGTTCCTTCATGATATTCTCAGGATGAATTTCAAAATTTTTGGTCTGCTCATTTCTAACTGTGCGTATAAGCTCATTCTCCGATTTGTATCCTTCCATTCCTGAATCATAGTACCTAATAGTTTCATTAAACCAGTTACTTAAAATCTCTGCCTTTTACAAATCCTCAGTAACTTCTCCCTCCTTATCTATAATTCTCTCAACACCCTCCTTTCCCCTAAGTTTTCTAACATAGCCATAGAAATTTCTGGAAGCATCCATCAATTGTCCTCTTGCACCAATAATATTCTTCATAAACCCATCTTTATCCACCTTCTTTGTTATTATTAATTCCTTGTTTAGTTGTTTCAAGCATTCCTTGCTGTCTCATAACTCTGTTATCTTCTCACTAACCCCTTTAACTGTTTCATCTCCCTATTATATTATGTCAGTTCTGTACTTTTCTTTATTTTCTGTTATAGAATAAATATTTCTACACCCTTTTTTTACTCCTTAAACCATTCCTACTGCAACTCCACTGTATCTGTGCCATACTTCAGTTTTCTGAAACTGTCGCCAAAATATCTGTTCAATTTCGAAATCTGTGCCTTTTTATAACTGTACCTATTTCCCCATTAAATTTTGGCCACTGCTTTACTGAATCCTTTAATATTCATCAGAACTGCTTTATTATCACTTATTCAGCTACTGGTTATCATTGGGCTTTATCAGGAAGATATCCAACATGTTTTGTTCCCTTGTGTTCTGCTCAACCACTTGTGTATAGCCCCCTTTCCTTATTAAGGTATTTTCAAATCTCTATTCCCTTGTGTAATTGATATTATTTCCTACCATATTGACACCTGTCAAATTCAAATCCCCACCAATAACGACCGCTTCACTCTCACTTCTGAACTCTTTAGTATGAATTTAGTTTCTCCACAAGAGACGCATCTTCATCATTCATTCTTCCACTAAAGCAGCCAACGCCTGATTTTGTTTTTATTACCCCAGAAATCTACCCAAAGTAACTAATGGTCATGATCTATAAATACCAGTGAACTATAATAATCTTTGCTAACCACCAATTGCTCCTCCATCTCTGCAGTACACTCTGTAATCATCGGGAGAAACCTCATTGCCTAGTACTACTTCTTTAATTAAGATTCTACCCTTGTAGTTACTTGTAGCTCCTATATCACTATTATGATTGCAAATTCTATTACTTTGTTCATTATACTTCTACATTTAACCAGTAACACTCTTATCATTGGCTTTGTATTTTCACCACTAACCTCCTCCTTCCCGGCTCTACTCCAGTCAGTTATTGTTTCAGCAACTTCATCCATTTCTTTAGCATTTGTGATTTTTCCCATCGTGGATCTACAATTGGTACCATTTTGATCATCTATTTCGATCCCCACACCAGTAGCCCCTAACCTAAAAAAGGCACAGTCTTGATCTCATCATCACTGGAAATGGGCTCCTTTGCAGCTTTAGCTAACAACTCAGAAAATAACACCTTTCCACTTTCTATTCAGGCCTAGTGAAACCCACCTACCAATGGTGTTCACAGGCACAATTCCCAAGACAACTAATGCCTTTCCCAAGCACTTGCCTCACAGCACAGTTCAACTGTGGCACTGAGTGTGGTGGTTGAGCGGTTCACGTTCTGGCCTTGCATTCGGGAGGACGCTGGTTTGAATCCTCATCCGGGCACCCAGATTTGGGTTTTCCATGTTTTCCCCAAATCACTCCAGGCAAATGCTGGGATGCTTCATTCAAAAGGCCATGGCTGAATTCCTTCCCATTCCTTGTCCCCAGTGCCTTCCCACCTCTAATGACCTCCATGTCGATGAGGCGTAAAACCATAAGTAAAAAAAAAAAAAAAAAAAAAACTGTGGCTGGTCATAGTGACTTCGGACCTGTATGAGCTCAACCCTGGAAGCGCCTCCTTCAACACCTACTCTTGTCACACTCTATATAACTCACATTTCTATCAATACGATTCCCCGCACCTCCCACTATCATTACTCTATCGTCCTTAGTGAAACTCCTACAAAGTGAACTATATCCTCTGTTACCTGACCTAATGTTGCACTAGGTTTGAAAAGACTTGTGAGCTGGTAACCTATACCTTACTGATGCTGCAGAATAGGTCTTATACCTAGAACCCTTTTCTTCCTATTCTTTCCTTGCCTAACCCTGTACCTAAGGACCTGCTTCACCTTACCTACTCTTACATCTACATGAGGCTCTTTCTCTCCTGACTCTGGTAACTAGTCAAATATTTCTCTCCACAATTTCTAAAGTGCCTGGCTTCTTCATCCTGTTAACCATATTTCTCCTATGTCCTGTTTTCAGCCCCTAACCATTCTTCTCATTCTCCTCATCAAACACACCAACTCTCCTTTCTGCATGTATAGGCTGATCCCAACATGCTGAGCCTCCACATTCTGAGACTCCACAGGCTGAACTTAAGGGCCCTAACCCTTTCGTGCAACTCCCTATCTTTTCATCCCTATTGAAAACCAGACAAAAACATGTTAATTCTCTACAACATGCCCAGTGAAACCAATTTTTGTAACCCACCATTTGCCAAGTATCTGCGACAGGCGCTGCACTTTCAAGACATGATTTTTCCCCCAAATACTTCTAGTAACTTCTAAATAAGCCTTAAGTAGTGAAAATAATACTCTAATATCTTAAATTTAATTGATGAACTAGTCTATTATGATTTATACTATTGCTTAACTATTTTTTAAAAATAAAATTAGACTAAAGCTTTAGTTCTCAATCAAGATACTATTATTAATAAATAGATAAAAATACTTTTTTTTTGCTGTCATCAATCTTTCAACTGGTTTGATACAATCTTTCATCCATTCCTATCTTGTGCTAACCTCTTCATCTCTATATACCCATTATAACCCATGTCCTTAATTATCTGCTTCATATATTCAAATCTCTTTCTTCCTCTACAGTTCTTACCTTTAACTGTTCCATTCACTAACAAATTAATCAATCCTGCATGTCTCAAAATATGACCTACCAGCCTGTCTCTTCTTTCTGTAAGCTTCTTTCACAAACTTCTTTCCTTGCCCATCATTTCCAAAACTCACCTATTTCATACTTTATCAGTCAACCTTATTTTCAGCACCCTTCTGTAGCACCATATTTAATATACAGTACTTCAATATTTTCCTTTGTGGTATTACTAAAGTCCATGCTTTGCTACCATAAAGTGCTGTGCTCCACACATAGATTTTTAAAAAGTTCTTTGCGAGTCCTAGATCAATATTTGAAACTAAAAGATTTCTCTTTTTCATGAAGGCTTTTTTGCTATTGCTATTCTGCTTTTAACATCATTCCTGCTTTTCCATCAGTTGTAATTTTACTTACCAAGTAGCAGAAATCACTTACTTCTGATCCTATTTTAATAGTTAATCTACTGTGATTGGTATCATTTCACAACATTTCATCACTTCTGTGTTGCTTTGATTTATATTTAGTCCAAAATCATCCTTCAGTATTTTGTTCATGCCATTCAGTAACTTCTCAATAACCTCAGCCTGTTCTGCTAACAAGACAATGTCATCAGAAAATCGTAGCATACTGATTTTTTTCTCCTTGAAGGTTTATGCCACATGAAAATTTTTCTTTTATTCCTTTTTCTACATACAAGTTGAAAATTAAGGAGGATAGACTACAACCTCATCTCACACCCTTTTTCACTGATGCATGTTTCTTATGATTCTCTACTTTTAATCATAGCCACTTTAATTTTGACTTTTTTACTATCATGTTGCTATTTCTATAAATGATTAAATTAGAAAGTATTATATTTATGAGAGAACTAGTCAGTAAACATAAAATTGTTATATCAGAAGTTAAATCTACTATCGATTTTTAGAATAGATAATATTGATGCTGTTCCTAATGTGTATTTTTTTCACTATACAACTAGCTTATTCTTGTTTTTATGTTCTAATATTAATGAAAATTCCAAAATGTTATACTTAAGAAAGAACTGAAGACTAACAATCTACAAATGGACTCTAAATATTTATTTATTTAGTTGTATAACAACTTAAGATGTTAAAATAGATCCACCAAAAAGTTTAAGTTGCAATTTGCTGCATTTTATCTATCAAGCTTTTGACTAATTCTAAATCATAAAACTAAAGAAAAATAAATGAGTACTAACCAACATCATTAGGTGATTTTCGAAGTACACTGGTGTGAAAAACTTGAGGACGAAAATAACTTTACATGCTGTGTCACTGCCAAGTAACATAGTATAGCTTGATGAAATATGAACCATACTTAAAAAAAACTGCTACAGGATAGTACAGTGTGCAATGTAAAGAAATACATAAGGAGATGATATATAAATGATACTTTCATACAGACACAATAAGTTACAATGAAATCACTGCGGCTCATGATTGCCCCTGGACATTACTAAAAGGAGGTAAATGGTCCTTAAAAAGGTGTGTGTCACCATGGATAGCATTGCATGCTCTGCAATGTGCTCCCATGCTGGCAACAAGGTTGGTAAGAATTTCTTGTGGTATGGCGTTACATTCCTCCACG
Organism: Vandiemenella viatica; assembly: GCA_031002005.1. NCBI lineage: Eukaryota > Metazoa > Arthropoda > Insecta > Orthoptera > Morabidae > Vandiemenella > Vandiemenella viatica. Next base: position 203,264,358 of record CM061921.1, on the reverse strand, counting down.
AATGTGGTTGATAAGTGCTGGAAGGTCATTGACATATGTGGACCTGCTGCAATACATCTCCCCAACACATGCCACATGGTTCGATGGGATTTAAGTTGGGGGGGGCCAGACTAGTCCATTCACAGAGCATTTTCTCGTTCCAAGAGCTCCTCCACCTACACTGTTCGATACGGTTGCGCATTGTGATTAATAAAAATGAAGCCAGGGCCGAATGCACCCATGTAAAATGCACATGGGGAAGGAGTACAGTGTCACAATAACATTCACTGGCTAGTGTACTGCATTCAAAGATTTGAAGGTCAGTATGAACGTGGAACATTATGTTCTCCACACCATAACACTTAGACCACCAAATCGATCATGTTCGACAAAGTTCCTGGGTGCATTACGAGTTCTCATCTCTCGCTACTCAGATTGAATCTGCTCTCATCTGAGTAGAGCAAACAACTCCGCTACTCGTTGTCCAGTCCTGATCTAGCCACACCATCGCAAAAGGTGGCGCCGAAGTATGCGTGTCAACAGGACACAATGTAATCATATTCTGGCAAAGAGACCACTCCAAAGCAGTCACCATGTCACTGTGGATCGTGAGATTGAGAGTCCTTTCAAATGTGTTTATAACTGCACCCGCTGTTTGACGTGGGTCCTCTCTTGCCTGTTTCTCAATGTAGTGGTCATCTGCTGCTTTAGTTGGCCGTGGTCTACCATCTCCTCTCCTTTGGGCAGCAGTGGCCTTTGTTTAGAATGTTTCCCATGGATGTGAAACAATGCAGTGAGCAATAAAAAACTACTGGGCTACACTCGTCATACTTCGTCCTTCTACCAGCTTCCCGATGGTTATTTCCCGTGTGAAGTCATCCAGATGTTATCTCTGGGCCATTTTGTAATGAAGAACACCACCAAAGTCCACCATAAAAGCTCGTTGATTGACACACACTGTCTTGTCCATTCCTTCAAATGCCTCATGTTATGGGGCCAGACACAGTTGGCGCTATAGTCGCGCTGACTTCACTCCATGTAACATCCAGCTTTCTATTCACGTGTGGAAAACTTCTGGTAACATGTTCCAGAAGTTTCATTCATTTCAACCGAGTAGTTATGTTACTTTACCTACCTCGTCCTTAAGTTTATGATCGAAAATATTATTATTTCATCTCACTAACAATAATCCTAACTATTTACTTTAAAAAGTTTTGAACAATTTTCGTTAGTAAAATTTAGCTGATGAGGAATTTATTCCCAGTTTAGTGTACAACAGTTCGTACACACAACCATTGAACACTTCACCAAAGATAGATCCTAGTGATAGGTGGAAGATACAGGCTGATGCAGGAAATGTCATACTAATTGTTTGTGGGATTAAAGATGTATTACTGAAGTTTTAGGAATGTGTGTGAAAATTCTTAGAATCATGAAAATAATTAATGTTATAGGTTACGCTCGTCAGTTTGTTAAGATGGAAGGTAAATAAAGATTGACTGTTGCACAGAAGGGGAAGCTTTTACAGAAACAATGAGTGTGAAAGAAGTCAGAGAGACTCATTTGGATGTGAATTATCTTCTGGGAACTCAAAGAGTTACAGCGTCGATTTGCCGAAGGACGGTGCGACATCAGATAATCACTTGGATATACTCGCATCGTTGACAAAAAGTGGTGGCATCCATTACTTTGTCAGATGTGGGAGTGGCACGTTGACGGATTCCACGTGGTCAGCATTTGGAATTTCCAACCGCTTTCCCACCTCTATATTGGAATTTCCCACCATCAAAATTTATGTCACATACATAATGGGACTTGTTCCAAGATACCAACTCCCTCGCTGCGAATCCATGTGGCTTCTTTTTGTGGGGTTTCTTTAAAGAGAAGTTGTACCACAAGAAACCAGAAAGTTTGACGAAAATCACAACCATCGTCTTCTACTTACGCTTTGTGATATCTGAAGAATGTATGATTGTAAGATCATTATTGTGAACCTATAATAATGGCACGTGCAGTACCGGATTAACCACGTAGCAGGAGGTAGCAAAAGCTACGGGCCTCGCGCTTCCTGGGGGGGCTTATTAACATTCTGAATTTGTAGATCATTTATTTTAGCATGAAAATTGTTCGTTAAGTTAGGACGAATTTTGAAGGGGATCGTGGCGGGGCCCCCTCAAGCACCTAGGCTAGATTGGCGATCTTTTTTTTTTTAGCTCTACAATTTTTCCCCGAAAGGCAAAAATCAAGGGCCTCGTCTTCACATTTGCTACGGGCCTCGAGCTGTCTTAATCCGGCCCTGGGCACGTGCAACTGTTTTTTTTTTTTTTTTTAAACACTCGTAATCCCAATATAACAATACATGTAAGTCATTGTATGTAATTTATACCATCGGGAGCAACATTGCATGTCAGAATAAGAGCATATGTATTGCATTGGCGGCCGAATTGATTGCTCAGGTGTGACAACAATGAAATTTTTCTACGGTTTACTGATCATTATTGAAGTGAAAGGTGCCTGGAAAAACAGGAATCTTGCAATATAGAAATTTGCAACGCGTGAAAGTCTCATTACCTGCAGTTGCTACCGGATTAAGAAATGATTTTGAAATTAATCAATGATAAATGCTTTAAAATTGACCAAACGGTAAAAATTGAGTGATTAGCCAAAAACCGACAAGTTGATCTACAGGCAGTGCTGGATTACCAATAGGCAGGACTAGGCAGTAACCTGGATCCGCGATTTTTGAAGGCCCCCTGAAAGCTAACTTTTTCATTAAATAAAAAAAATCATCCAAAATAAAACAAAGTAATACAATAAGCATGACAATTATTTTGTTTTGTTTTATTGTAGTGTACGATAAATAAAAGTAATCTTGACCTGCCCAATTGGTTGTCCTCTCCAGAACTCCTTTGGCTGTTAACAATTTTTTATTTTTAAGTGATCCTATTTAAGAGTTTTGTGTCATCTGCGAATAACGTAACTAGTGGTTTGAACACTCTCACAGAAATATTCTATGTAGTAATGAATCGTAATGGTTCCAACACATTATGCTTTGTGTGATGATAGAAAGGTTTTTTTAAAATGTATATTGTTAAGAGTTTTGTTATAATATAGTGTTGAAGTCTAGAGATACTGAGGAGTGGAAATGCTAGAGTGATGAAATGTACCACCATTTTTTTGCTTGGAGAGGTCGAGTGCAACACTAGTTCGTAAACATTGGTATAAGTTTGAAAAAGTGGGGTTTCACTGTGGTACCATCACTCAGAAGCTATCTTTGGGCATTGATTTCATCGCGTATTAGCACCAGTTAATCGAAAAGTTAACTTCGTTAATCGATGATCCACTACTTAAAAAGATAACTTCAATAACCATTAAAGCGTTACATTTTGGCAAATTTAACGCAAGTTAAAGTTAACCATTAAAAGTTAACCATCCAAAAGTGGAACTGATGTTTATATTTTTCAATAGGTGCAAGCAGTACCAAGGTGCTATGTACCGTGATATGAATCATTAATACGTCTACCCAATGTCCTTCTGGAAATTGAGTTTTTACGTCAACGTTTTAATCAGTTTCTCAAACGAATCAGATTCTTCACCATGTAGTGGAATCATGTTGGCAACGAAAAGGTTACGATACATCGGGCGGTTCGAATCCCCGTCCGGGCATCCAGATTTGGGTTTTCCATGGTTTCCCCAAATCACTCCAGGTGAATGCCGGGATGCTTCCTTCAAAAGGCCATGGCCGAATTCCTTCCCATTCCTTGCCCCCATCCTTTCCCGTCTCTAAAGACCACGTTGTTAAAAAGGGACGTTAAACTGTTTAAAAAAAAAAAAAAAAAAAAAAAAAAAAACGATACATCGGCCCACACCAGCTTGAGATACGACTGTGCCCAGGGTCGGCTTAACGAATTTCGGGCCCCCTGTGAAGTTTGATTTCGGGGGCCCTACTTCTCTTCTAGATGTTCTTTGCCTACACTTCTGCTAATTCTCGTGACTTTATATACACATACATAGACACATACACACCACACGAAAATATATATATATATACACACACAAATGGGCCAGCAGTTTATTGAGTATTAGCTGAACGGGAAATCTTCGCCGGGTCTTTGGTGTTTTATCAATGCCTCTAATATGGATCTCCCAATTACTGTCACCTTCATTTCTGCCTAAGGCCTGCTGCCCATTGTGTCAAATGAAATTGCTTTTGTATTCAATTTCATAGCTATTATTTATAATACACTTTTTGTATACGACATTTCTTTTCTTGCCTTTCTTTGCTAGTACATATGGGTTTTTGGGGCTGGAGACACGTGAGCAGGCATACACATTTTAATTCAGTAAATTTTTATATGAAATTTCAAAAGATGAATGAGTTTATTCGAACGAAATTACATAAATTGCTGAATCAGGTTCAGAGCAATACACGCCTTTAAATACATAGGCGTATTGTAATTACATCAGATACGACTATCTCAAAACTGAATCTGATGAAGTACTTCTCGTGGAACTCCACGCCTCGGAAACGTATATTGTGAACGCAGCTTATTAACATTTGAATTTGTAGATCATTTATTTTAGCATGAAAATTGTTCGTTAAGTAAGGACGAATTTTGAAGGGTATCGTGGCGGGGCCCCCTCAAGTTTGGGGCCCCCCGCGACTGCGGTTCTTGCGGTAGCCTTAATCCGGCCCTGACTGTGCCGTAGCTACAATGCCAAATGTTTTATTGACGTAAACTTTTATTAGCAGATGAAGGTGAAATCAAATCAAATCAATTCTGCTGCTGTCTACATCGGAAGGAGCCACAGCACTTGAAGAAGACTGTGAGTTATTTTTCTTTTTCCCCACGAGTTGACCCTGCTTTTACTTTTCTTTAAACTGTTCATATTTGGATATATGTATCTTCCTCATATGGTTTAACATTATTAAGGCTATACACGTGAGCCTTGATTGTAGAAAGTTTAGGCAAACACAGTTTGCATTCATATATCAATTGTTCTCGTAATCGTGATTTAAATGCAACATAATCGCATAAATTTGGCCAAGGATTTTTATATTCTGTTGTTATTGTTAGGGTTGTTGCTTTCACTAACGGATTCAGGAGTTCAGTTTCCATGTCGTAATCATGTAACGAATGTCAGCTAATTTATTTCACTAACGAACACTAAACCGATACCAACTAAAAAGTGACATTTTCCTGGCAGTAAAAAAATTTAGATTATAAAAATATAAAAATCAATCACCGATCGAATCAGAAACGAGTAGTGAGCTCCGGTTTGCATACGTAAAATAGGAACGCTCCAAAACTCTAGATTTCCAGCTCACACACACGCCATGCCTTGTACAACAGTTGTATATGCATCACACTTGCACTTCGTATTACCTCATTCGATCGCCACACCGAGCGTGGTGGTGTAACGGTTTGCGTTCTGGCCTCGCATTCGGGAGGACGGCGGTTCGAATCCCCGTCCGGGCATCCAGATTTGGGTTTTCCATGCTTTCCCAAATCACTCCAGGCAAATGACGGGATGCTTCCTTAAAACGGCCATGGCCGAATTCCTTCCCATTCCTTGCCCCATCCTTTCCGTCTCTAAAGACCTCTCTGTTGAGAGACGTAAAGCAGTTAAAAAAAAAAAAAAAACGATCGCCACCCGAGTGTACCGTGGCGCGCAATTCAAACAAACCAAATACGTCAACGGTAGTTCAGTTAACGGAAGTTAAAAAGTCCGTTAACAATTTTTTAGGTTAACTTTAAAGTTAATTTTTTTTTTTTTACAATTTTGATAACTTCGTTAATTAACGAATTAACGGTTTCCTGTCCAGCTGTGCGTATTAGTAATGACGTTACTACTTTCGGGGAAGGTAAAAAAAACGAAATTTGAGAGGGAGAAGAGTTACGGGAGGCTTTAGATAAACAGCTTTATACCAGTTGGTTCGCGGAGTAGTCTATAATCATTTTGCATGCAGGAGATTTGCGGTAGTCATCAGAGAAGTCTTACTTCAGTTCTCAAGCAGAGAGGTAGTCACAAGAACAATCTGGAGGGTCGGTACGCGGTAGAGTCATAATTTTCGCGTTAAGAGCCAGCAGTAATGTCTATTTAATAAAGTGGAAAGAACAGCATTTATGAGGTTGATGGGTTAGGAATGTAAAGGAAATGGTTTATGGCTCAGCGTTGAAGATACAATAGACAGTGAAGTCAATATTTTTCGAGAAATGCAGACATAAAATATGGTTGCTATTTAGTAGTGATGAGGACGATATTTGTTATTTCCGAGAGTGGTCAAAATCTTAGGAGGATTAGGGAAAATGTTCGGTGGTTGTCTTAGATGTGACGATAAGCCAGATATGTTGAACTCTCGGAATACTCTTATCATTCAAAGTGCATATAAAATAACATTCTTAGTGAGTTCAGCAAACTATTTGCATTCGAACCATAGAATCCGGAGATAGCAGCTCTAATTATGATTGATAGACTGGTGACACCTGTGAGGATTGTTACCTGACATAGCCATCTGAAACCACCAGATACCTGATATGGTCAGTTCCATTACAGGATTATGGATTGTAACTTAACATGTGGTACTCCATTCTGATCTCTACCACCATGTATAGTATATTTTCACCTCTTGTCATTCGCTTTCTACTTTTAATAACTCCACTCGGCATATTCTTCGAGATTCACTCAAATTTTTCAATCCTGTCCATAATTTTGAGGCCGTTGACAATCGCCTTACCTTGCATAAATTTTGTATCATAACATACTGTTAGAATTACAACTAACTGTTTTTATGTACGATCAAAATTTATTTGGGTTTTCTGCGAGGGTTTCGGGAAGCGAAATTCGACGGAAATCATTAAATGTCTTGTGCATCGTATTTTTCACGCGTCCTTACAACTCTGTTATGGTTTCTACGTCCCTAAAGTCCCTTGTTCTTCTCAACACTTCTTGTATCCTCCTTTTATTTTTATCAATTTTTTCACCTCGCCCTTGAACCAGGATGTGTCTTTCTGTTTTATGATTGCCCGCTTCAGTATATATTTGTCGATACCTTTCCCAATTATACATGCTAAATTTTGTCCTCGCATTCGGGAGGACGTGGGTTGGAACCCCGTCCGGCCATCCAGATTTGGGTTTACCATGGTTTCCCCAAATCATTCTAGGTAAATGCCGGAATGGTTCCTTCAAAAAGCCATGGCCAAATTCCTTCCCATTCCTAGTCCCATGTTTCCTGCATCTAATGATGCATAAAGTCGCAAAAAAAAAAGAAACTTTGCCATGTCTCTTCAACGTTCCTTACTCATTTTTTTAAATGTGCGTTACTATAGACAGGATTTAAAAGATTCCTTCAAAGCTGTTTCAGATAATTTAACAATCCTTTCTTTTGTTTTTTCCTTTTACGCATGGAAGTTGATTTCACATTAACAATTACGGCTTTATGATCACTTATTCGTTGAGATATTTTCGAATAAGTCTGGCCTGTTTTTAACACTTCGATCTAAAAAGATCTGACTACCGTTAAGCCACCAGCTACTCAAGATGATACTCAGAGAAGTTGTCAAAAACGATTTAACAAGCTATTATATCCCTACTGCATTTTCGTGAATGTAATTAACCCATTCATACTGGCAGGTTGAAGCCGCCTCCTTTTTTATTGAATGATCCTGAAATCGTCTGAATATATCATTTACATTATTTCTCAGCGCCTCAACATTTGTGTCAGCATTCGGTGAATGGTAGAAGGAGCTTATTAACGTATTTGTTTCCACTATTAGTTTAATGCATGTGCTTTCACAAACAGAATCGAGTTCTATTTGAGTACACAGAAGGATTTAATTTACATCTAAAAACACACTAGTCTAGCAATCTTTCGGAAAACGGTTATGCTGTTATTAGAAATATTAGCAGAATTCATATCCGGTTTAAACCAGCTTTCTGGATCGATTTCGATATTCGCTTTGTAGCAGAAACTACGCTTTCTAGTTCCGACACTTTGACAATTAATTATAAGAACTTTTAACTGCTGAGATTCCTTGGGCCTACCTTAATACGTTATAGTAAATGTATTCCTTATAACGATTCCTTCTCCCTCATCAATGCACTCCTCTCGACCCCTGCCACTCATGTGGCTTATTCAGGGGTATCCATCCCGAATCAACCCTATGGTGGAGATGAAGGATTCGACAGCCAAGACCCACACAGAAACGCCAGAGGTCCGCAGTCAATTCTTACAAACGGAGCGTGGTGGTGTAACGGTTAGCATTCTGGCCTCGCATTCGGGAGGACGGCGGTTCCAATCCCCGTCCGGACATCCAGATTTCGGTTTTCCATGGTTTCCCCAATCACTCCAGGTGAATGCCGGGATGCTTCCTTCAAAAGGCCATGGCCGAATTCCTTCCCATTCCTTGCCCCCCCCCCCCCATCCTTTCCCGTCTCTAAAGACCTCGCTGTTAAGAGACGTTTTTTTTTTTTTTTTTTTTTTTTTTTGCTGTCGTCAGTCTTTAGACTGGTTTGATGCAATCCTCCATCCCTTCCTATCCTGTGCTAACCTCTTCATTTCTACATACCCCTTACAATCCACGTCCTCAATTATCTGCTTCATATATTCTAATCTCTGTCTACCTCTACAGTTCTTACCTTCAACTGTTCCCTCCACTAACAAATTAACCAATCCAGCATGTCTCAAAATATGACCTACCAGCCTGTCTCTTCTTCCTGTAAGCTTCTTCCATAAACTTCTTTTCTCACCCATCATTTCCTAAAACTCGTTCATTTCTTACTTTGTCTGTCCACCTAATTTTCAGCATTCTTCTGTAGCACCACATTTCAAATGCTTCAAGTTTCTTTCTTTCCGGTATTCCTAAAGTCCATGTTTCGCTACCGTAAAGTGCTGTGCTCCACACATAGAGTTTTAAGAAGTTCTTTCTAATTCCTAGATCAATATTTGAAACTAAAAGGTTTCTCTTTTTCATGAAGGCTCTTTTTGCTAGTGCTATTCTGCTTTTAACATCATTCCTGCTTCGGCCATCGGTTGTAATTTTGCTTCCCAAGTAACAGAACTCACTCACTTCTCCTATTGCATCAGATCCTATTTTTATATTTAATCTGCTAGTATTGGTGTCATTTCTGCTACATTTCATCACTTTTGTTTTACTTTGATTTATATTCAGTCCAAAATCTTCCTTCAGTATTTTGTTCATGCCATTCAATAACTTCTCAATATCCTCAGCCCTCTCTGCTAATAAGACAATGTCGTCAGCAAATCGTAGCATACTGATTTTTTCTCCCTGAAAACTTATGCCACATGGAAATTTTTCTTTGACTTTCTTCATTGCTTCTTCTACATACAAGTTGAATATTAACGGGGATAGACTACAACCTTGTCTCACACCCTTTTTAACTGATGCATGTCTCTCGTGATTCTCTACTTTTATCACAGCCACTTGATTCTTATATAGTTTATAGAGTATTCTTCTATCTCGATACTTTAGACCTGACTTCTTTAAAATTTTGAACATCTTGTCCCACCTAACATTATCAAAAGCTTTTTCTAAATCAACAAATGCCATAAAAGTATCTTTGTTTTTCTTGATCCGCCCTTCAAGTATTAATCTTAAAGACAGAATTGCTTCCCTTGTACCGCGATTTTTCCTAAACCCAAACTGATCTTCACCTACTATCTCTTCTACTACCCTTTCCATCCTTCTGTATATTATTCTGGTCAGTAATTTTGAAGCATGTGATGTTAGACTAATTGTGCGATAATTCTCACATTTGTCAGCTTGTGCTTTCTTTGGAAGTGTGAAGATGATATTTTTATTAAAATCAGTTGGAATTTCTCCTGTTTCATAACTTTTTGATATCAGCTTGAATAATCTTTCGATTCCTTCCTCTCCTAGAGATTTAAGAAGTTCTGCAGGGATCTCATCAATTCCAACTGCCTTATTTGCTTTCAAGTCATTCAGAGCTTTATTAAATTCTGTCCTCAAAACAGGATCTCCTAAGTCATCCATGTCGACATCGCCTTCCTTTTCCAATACACTATTGTTCAAGTCGTCCCCAACATACAGTTTCTCAATGTATTCCTTCCATCTGTTAGCTCTATCTTCTGAGCCTTAAAAGAGGTTTCCCATCGGCAGCTTTAATGTTCATACCTCTTTTCTTCATTTCTCCAAAATTCTGTTTGATCTTTCTATATGCAACATCTACTTTTCCTGCAACCATTTCCTTTTCTACTTCTTCACACTTTTCTTGTAGCCATTTTTCTTTTGCTATTTTGCATTTCCTATTTATTTGATTTCTAAATTGCCTGTACTGCTCTTTTCCTGCTTCATCCTGAGCATTTTTGTACCTTCTCCTCTGATCGATCAGCTGCAAAATTTCTTCTGTGATCCAAGGTTTTCGGGCAGCTTGTTCCCTAAAGCCTAAGGTTTCTTTGCCAGCTTTCATTATTTCGGTCTTTAATGCATTCCATTCGTCCTCGGTTGAGCTCCTTTCACAGTTAATTCTTAGACCTAAGTCTACCATTTCTGCAAATTTTTCTCTTGTGCTAGATTGTTTCAGTTTATTCACTTCCAGTCTGTTCTGCTTATGCTGCTTCCTTATTCGCTTGAATTTCAGCCTGCACTTCATTACTATCAAATTATGGTCCGAGTCTATGTCTGCTCCTGGGTACGCTTTACAGTCTAGAACTTGATTCCTGAATCTCTGTTTGACCATGATATAATCTAGCTGATATCTGCCTGTATCCCCAGGACGTTTCCAGGTGTATATTCTTCTTGCATGGTTCTTAAACAGTGTGTTCGCCACTACTAGCTTATATCTTTCACAAAATTCTAGCAACCTGCTTCCTCGCTCATTTCTTTCTCCTAGACCAAAACTTCCTACAGTATTCCCCTCTTTTCCTTCTCCCACTATTGCATTCCAATCACCCATGATTATTAGATTTTCCTCCCCTTTCACATATTGGATTAATTCTTCAATTTCAGCGTATATTTTTTCTATTTCTTCGTCATCTTCCTGTGACGTTGGCATATACACTTGTACTAATGTGGTTGGGACGGGCTTAGTTTCTAACCTCATCAAAATAATCCTGTCACTAAATTGTTCATAATAACTAACCCGTTTCCCTACTTTCTTGTTCATTACAAATCCTACACCAGTGACTCCATTGACAGCTTGTGTGCTAATTATCCTGTGTTCCCCAGACCAGAAATCCTGTGCGTCCTTCCATTTAATCTCACTAATCCCAACAACATCTAACTTAAGTTGTTCCATCTCCCTTTTTAAGTTTTCTAACCTACCTGCCCTATTCAGACTTCTAACATTCCACGCTCCGACTCGTAGAATGTTTCTATCCATTCTGATGACTCCTCCCTGAGCAGTCCCCACCCGGAGATCCGATTGGGGGACTATTTTACCTCCGGAATATTTTACCCAGGAAGAAGCCATCATGATATATGTAATTTGAGAGGATTACATGTCCTCGGGATACCCTTTGGGTCTTTAATGCAGTGGTTTCCCGTTGCCTTCTGCATCCCCATGCCGTTGATCATTTCTGATTCATCCGCCTTTAGGGGCCGTTTCCAACCCCAAGGGCAAGAGGGTGCCCTGAACCGCTCCCCGCTCTTCCGCCCTCTTTTCAGAGGCCGTTGGCAAGCAGTGGGTGACTCCTTATACCGGGAATCTTTCAGTCGCCAGAGCCTCGTCCGTGCAAACAGGGTGCACCACGTGAAGGAGAGGTTGACATTTGGTTGGAAAAGACTAGTATAGTCTCTCCCAAACCCTTACACCCCGCTGCACACACACGGGGCGTTAAAATCCTCAAGGGTCTCTCAGTCTCAGAGTTGGCTTCACGATGGCAGCATCCGTTGATGTGCACGCGTTAGCTACTGTTACTTTTTTCTTTATTGAATCTGTCACAGTGCTACCTCTCTCTAAGTTGCCTAGTAAAACTCGAAGCAGCCTTTTTCTGTCGTTCCATATATTCATAAAAGCTTCCTATCATATTTCAAAAATTTACCTCGGTTAACCAGGCGGCTCGGATAATCGGAACTCGGATAACCGGACTTTTACTGTAATTGATTTATTCCCATTCGTAAATACATCAACAACATAAAATTAAGTTTAAATGAAATTAAAATAATATTAGTTTAAAATCATGTTGTCATTAATATAGTTGATCATGTGATGTAAACTCAAATTCAAATCACATGACATCATTTGCATTATAATTTGATAGAACAACAGCTGCTGTGTCGTTGTTTTGAGGTAATTTATCAAAATCTGCTGGTGGTTTATAATGATCCTGCGGTTGTTGCTTGAAAAGGTTGTGGGCTGAGACTTTCGATGAGGTTCCTGGATAAAAAAAAATCCAGAACTGCTGCCTGCAGAATAGTCCAGGCCAGAAGTAGGAAACCGTTGCTTACTGTAAGACATTCCTAAACAGCCCATTTCGACTTGAAACAGGGTGTCATTAATTATTTTTTCTGCTATTAGCATTTGATTGGTCGGAAGGCCACGTAATTTTATGGCAACGGTTTTGCTAACAACGTCAAAGTGATCTTCTTGCAGCCGGTTTTTTTTAATGTTCTTCAGCACATCACTTCGCAAAGATTCATTTCCTGATGGTTTAATGTTGCTGATTTTTTTTAGTATTGATTCTTTTTATTTTTTTGGATTTGGTTTCATTCTCCTTCAATATTTAAGCCAGCTTGGCGTAGGTAGCTTCTCGTTTGTTTGTGTCGTTGTATTCCTGGCACTTCAATTCCTATAGACAGGGCTCACTATCATACATATTTATAAACACGGAACATCACGAAACGGAACATTAGAAACAAAACAGAGAAACAAAATCGCAACACATGCAGGCACTCTCAAGAAATCCTGGAAGGCCGACTGACCGCAGGACACACGCTGAGCTTCTCACCCTCCCCCAGGCCTTCGAGGAAATAAGAATTGTTTTCGGCAAGGATTTGGCCGCACCCCGGTGCGGCCACGGCCTCAAGAAAGTGCCCACACACGGGGCGGGATCCCGCAAGTCCGTGACCATCCCGTCCAAATCCCGTGGGTTTCCCGCACGTGTGTGGCGGCCTTTACGCGACACCGGCCGCGGGAGGGGGCAGCGGTGAGCTCGGAAAATAAAAAAATTAACTTTACCGGCGATAGTTATATTCAGTTTTTCTCTGCAGTTGTGACTCAGACTACTGGTATAGATAACAGATAATCTATATTGAAACAACGAACTGGTGGATGGTTGGTGTGTCAGTTCGTGGAGCAGGTAGTTGGCTTACCACAGACCTCACGGAAACTTACTATATAGACCCAGCTACCAGAAAGCTCCATATCATACCCTGAGCCGACCATTCAAGTTGGGTATGTGGACCCCAAGAAAGTGTGATTTGGTTACAATGGTTGAGCCTTGCAAAATACTGTAGTTGAGTGACAGTAACAAGACTCAATGTCAAGCTTGCTACAGTGTTCCCCGCAGCTGGAAGAACACGTGCAACAAACTATTAATACTACTGTGGAGTAAAAAAATGATTCAGGTAGCACCTGGTTTTCAAGCAACGAAGCCAGAAATGAACAAGTTATAGCTGATGAAATGAGTAATTCGGAGGATGAACCGCCACCACTAAACCACAAAGACCGTCTGGAAGCCAAGGAGGCGACGCAAATAAAAAATAAAATAAAAAATTAACTACCAAATCACACACAATTTCACAAAATACCTACATTGACTGTCAAAATACACGGTTCTTACTTCAACACACTTGCGAACCCTACCCCATGCCTTCACCAACATAGACACCAAACCAGTGTTAACAGATATTAACAACTACACCTAGCCAGACACACACACACACACACACACACACACACACACACAATACAGATTCATTGACCACTCTCACTAAACAAACTCACATTGATATCCAGCAAGTGACACAGTCTCGCAAACAAAAACAAAATCATGCATTACAACATTTGTGTTATTACAGTGTCATTTGAGTTATGTTTGGAAAAAGTAGCTTGCATCAACAGTAACTTTAATCTGTACATAAATTATAATTATTATTTCATCATATTATTTTTGACTTGAGTTGATTTACAGTTTGAACATTCACCCCGCATCTGGGAATTTCAAACGCGTCAAAATTATCCTTTCCTTTGTTCTGTCCATCCAATGTTTTAAATTAATAATAATGGAGTACCATGGCATTGTCTGCTTTCCTATTTAAAAAAATTCTTTATTAAAAAAATATTAAATTTTCTTTAATTTCAATACATCACCCAACTACTTTTGCCCTTTAGGAATATTAATTTTAAAATTATATCAGTATTTCTGGTAAATTGTTCAACATTTTTCCTCGCCTACAAAAGAAGATTTTAGCTGCCATCCATTGCATACCTACGTCATTTATTCGGTAAGCTCGAGAATTCAAAGCACAAGTCCAATGATGTAATTAGCACAGACAATGATTCCGACACATGCAGTATATTCAAGCGAAATGCGTAAGTCTGCGTTATCGATGATTTCACAAAAATTAATGTGAATGATTTATGCAAATTAAGAACACTGTTGGTAATTCGTCTGGCCATAAGAATTTTTTCACAATTCACCCTTTATTTATAGCATATCACCGTTTCAGAAGCATCTGTTGCTGTCAAGAGTATCAAAAATCGATAGGCGATTGTACCAGATGAAATTCCACCTACCGAGGTTGGTGCGTGAGCGGCAGCGCTCTGGCCTCACATTCAGCAGGACGCGGGTTCGAATCCCTGTCCGGGCATTAAGATTTTGGTGTTCCATGGTTTCCCAAATCACTCCAGGCGAATGCCTGGATGCTTCCTTTAAAAGGCTATAGCTAAATGCAGTTCCTTGCCTCCCAGTCCTTTTCCGCCTCTAATGACCTCGACGTCAACGAGGCGTAAACCCATAAGTAAACATATAAGACAGCCGCCTGATGAGCTGATGTTACTTGCGTTGATCTGTTAAGCTAGATGAGTAATGAAATTTTTATGTCCTGTTGGTGGACTAACATTAAAAACGACAGTCTTTATAGGCTGTAGTTTTGTCATCGACTTCTCCAAGTGTCGACCGATACCCGTACGTGCAGGCATAAAGTAGATCATTGAACGTATGCGAGATGCGCGTCTCTGTCTCTGCGACATTACTGAAATCACGCCGAATTAGTGGTGGTTTTGTGACAGAGGCACAACTGGAGCCATATATGCTGGACGCCTCATAATGTAAACAAGCCATTAGCAAAAGATAACGATGCACATTGCGTTCTTGGATGCGGAATATACGTTTCACCAAGCATCGCAATAACTTATCTACCATACCCACAGGTTGCATATGACATCTGAAACTTATGTGGGCTGGAATTACATTATATGAATCTCAGCACCGAAATGGTCTTAGACAAAAAAGGTGTGGCATATAGGAAGATCAAACAAAACTGTGGAGAAATGAACAAAAGAATCAAACATTAAAGCTGCGATGGGAAAGCTCAGATGTTAGAGTTAACCGATGGACGGAATACATTGAGAAACTATATGATGGGGATGATTTTAACAACAGCGTAATGGAGAAGAAAGGCGATGTCGACATTCAAGACTTAGAAGATCCTGTTTTGAGGGCAGATTTTGATAGAGCCTTTGACTTGAAATCAAATAATGCAGTTGATGAGATTCATTCATAACTTCTGAAATCCCCATGAGAAGAAGGAATCCAAAGATTATTCAACCTGATATAAAAATTATGAAACAGGAGAAATTCCAACTGATTTTAATGAAAGTATTATCTTCACACTTCCGAAGAAAGCACAAACAGACAAATGTGACAATTATCTCACTATAAGTCTAATATCACATGCTTTAAAATTACTGACCAGAATAATATACAGAAGGATGGAAAGGGTAGTAGAAGCAGGAGAAGATCAATTTGAGTTTTGGAAAAACGGCGGTACAAGGGAAGCTTTAAGATTAATAGGCCCTACTTGAAGGGCGAACAAGAAAAACAAAGATACTTTTGTGCCGTTAGTTGATTTCTAAAAAGCTTTTGATAATGTTATGTGGGACAAGATGTTCAAATCACGTCGAAAATATCGATATAGAAGAATACTTTACAAACTATATAAGAATCAAGTGGCCATAATAAAAGTAGAGAGTCATGAGAGACATGCATCAGTTAAAATGGGTGTGAGACAAAATAGTATACTATCCCCATTAATATTCAACTTGTATCAAGAGGAAGCAATAAAGGACGTGAAAGATAAGTTTGAATGTGGCATAAGTGTTCAAGGAGAGAAAAAAAAAATCAGTACTCTACGCTTTGTTTATGACATTGCCTTAATAGCAGAACAGGCTGAGGATATTGAGAAGTTACTGAATGGCATGAAAAAAATCCTGAAAAAAGAGTTAGGAATAAATATAAATCGAAGCAAGACAGAAGTCATGAAATGTAGTAGAAATGATACCAATAATAGTAGATTAAATATTAAACTAGGAACCAATGCGATAGGAGAAGTGGGCGAGTTCTGCTACTTGTGAAGTAAAATTACAACTGATGGCTGAAGCAGGAATGATGTTAAAAGCAGACTGGCACTAGCGAAAAGAGCTTTCATGAAAAAAGGAGGAATTTTTTAATCTAAAATATTGATCTAAGATTCAGAAAGAACTTTTCGAAACTCTATATGTGGAGCAAACCACTTTATGGTAGCGAAGCTTGGACTTTAGGAATACCAGAAAGAAAGAAAGTTGAAGTATTTGAAATGTGGTGCTATAGAAGAATGCTGAAAATTATGTGAACAGGCAAAGTACGAAATGAACGAGTTTTGGAAATGATGGGTGAGGAAGAAGTTTTCGGAGGAAGCTTACAGAAAGAAGAGACAGGTTGGTAGGTCATATTTTTAGACATGCTGGATTGGTTAATTTGTTAGCGGAGGGAACAGTCGAAGGTAGGAAGTGTAGAGGAAGACAGAGATTAGAATATATGAAGCAGATAATTGAGGACGTAGGGTGTAAGTGGTAAGCTGAGACGAAGACGTTAGTGCAAGATAGGAAGGGCTGGAGGATTGCGTCAAACCACTCGAGAGACTGATGGCAGCAAAAAAAGAAAATTCATTTTGTAAACACTGTAATTTCGATGAAAGAAATAGAGAGGACGAGGGAGGGACGAAGTTATGTTGTTTTCTGCTGGCTAACTACAGAATAAGGATACCTGTTATCTCGACTGGTTTGATGCAATCCTCCATCCTTCCTATCTTATGCCAACGTCTTCATCTCAATATACACCTTACAACCCATGTCCTCAGTTATCTGCGTCATATATTCTAATCTTTGTCTTCTTCTAGAGTTCTTCCCTTCGACTGTTTCTTCAACTAACAAATTAATCATTCCTGCATGTTGAGAAATATGACCCATAATCCTGTCTCGTCTTTCTGTAAGACTATTCCACAAACTTCTTGCCTGATCAATCATTTCCAAAGCTTGTTCATTTCATACTTTGTCCACAGCAACCTTCTTTCCAAGTCCTGGATCAATATTTGAAACTAAAATATTTCTCTTTTTCATGAAGCCTCTTTTTGCTAGTGCTATTCTACTTTTAACATCATTCCTGCTTCGGTCATTAGTTGTAATTTCACTTTTTAAGTAGCAGAATTCACTTCTATCCCATCCGATCCTATTTTGTTATTTAATCTACTATTACTGATATATTTTTTTCAATTAAGCCGTAAATATGACGACCTCGTCACTTCTATGAGCTTGGAGTTGTGTCCTCAAACTTTGTCTGTAACTCAGGAATAAAACGACTGAATCAAAAATAATCTTAATGTAGAGGATTGATAACGCGTGTGCTACAATTATTTACAGCGTGATATATTCGTGCTTACCTTACTTGCGTCTAGGGGGTTATCACTTAAGTGGACTACAGGGCCAGGATGCGTTTTTCTTGATCTGAAACAGAACAATACACTTCTTTTAGGGTCTATTTTAGTCAGAGTGTAGGCGCTAGACTCATCAAAACACAAGTACGGTGTAAAACTTGAATGAAACTAACAGCAACTAAACATTTAATCGGATGACATCAATCTGAAACCCAAATACGCTGATGCACTGTTTGATGTCAAATTTCTGCAGTGGTCAATGTTGCAATGTAACGAAGTAAATTTCAAACGAAATCATTAAGTTATTTTGACTCAGTGGGAAAAACTACTCGTAAACGACGAAAATTAATTTGCTTAACAAAATTAAATTTTCAAAATTTCTCTTAAATAAAAAACTGATGTTCGATGGCCTTAAACGAAATTATGGAAACCATTGCAGAAAAGAAATAGAGCTCTGAATAGAATTGCATCCTATTAGATGGTATAGCTACTAACTGTAATAAAGCGGCAACATGGGCCGGAGTCAGAAACTTAACCGAGGCAATGAGTTTAGGGTCGTTTGACGTATCACGTAAGAGGCTCTACTCACAATTGGTCAGTTTTTTATGATCTGATAACACTTTACTATCTCTTTAAAACACTTTCACAGAGGGTTTCATGTTCTTCCCACTTCGTCGAGCAAATATTATGTCATCCGACAATCTATTAACCGAGAGGTTTGTTACACGGCGGAAGACAGAATAATAGTAGTTTCTGACGTAGCTTATTTTAACCTTCCTTAAGGTATTAAGTGAGTAAACTAGAAAACTTCCATCAGCATTTTATTCTGTCTGTTTGAAAAGGAGAATAATGACCAAGGAAAGTGACGATGCAATAAAAGAAGCCATTAAACAAATAGCTACGCAGATAACGATTCCCATCAAGAAAACAGCAGAGGAAGTAAAAGGCCTTAACCACATTCTACCACAACGAAGAGTCGAGCAATCGCTTAAGTTTGGTGCAACAAAGGAAAGCATGGTTGGCCAACAACAGGACCAACAAATTACATGCTGGTGAATTTAAACACGCAGTTACTAATCAGAAAATGAAACAGAGTGTTGATTCGGCAGGAAGCGTCTTAAATCCGCTAACCGGCCATGCAGATTTTGGTTCTGCATGGTTTCTCGAAATCATTCCAGGCGCATTCACTTTCAAACGGTCATAGGCGAATTAATTCCCGTTCTTCACTACCCGGAGTGGTGGGTGAGCGGTAACTCTCGGGCCTCGCATACGGGATGATGCGAAATCGAATCCCCGTCCGGCCAACTAAATTTCGGTTTTCCATAGTTTCCCGAATCACTCCAGGCGAATGCCGGGATTGTTTTTTCAAAATTCCATGGCCGAATTCCTTTCCGTTCCTTATGACCTCGACGTTGAGGAGGCGTAAACCCATAAGCGATAAAAAAAGCTGTTCTTTATCCGTAATCCTCTTCCGCCTCTAGTTATATCGACGTCTAACAACAAAAAAGTGATAAGTAACGAAATTTCGACGATCCGAAACTATTAAGACACTGAAGCACTTCATCATCTGCCTTACGGCAGTCAAAATCGTTTTCTTGAATTTCTTCAGTTGTCTTGGTTTAAATGAAGCTATGTACTTCTTTTGTAATGCTGCTGCCTCGCAGTGTCAGAGACCTCTGACACTGCTGACGCGAGTTTCAATCTTCTTGCCTCCAATTTTTTGAATTCATAATTTGACCAACCAGATTCGTGTATTTCATTTTCTAGCTTTTTCCCGAGTTTTCAAGATTTTTGATAAAAATTGAAAATAATGTTTTTTTCCCCCAACAGAGCAGACCAGTTGGCAGCTCACTATGACAAGGTATTTTACAAAAAGCAGGGAAATGACAGTTATAGGTGATTCATCCAAAATTCACGTTTTAGAACCAACCGTGTGGCATGTACTTTTATAGAAAATAAAGATGTTTATTAAAAATATATAAAAGTGTTGGAGGTTTCTCATCAGAAACGGGAAGTAGCTTCGCGCGAAGATGTGATTAGATTTCAATCTGTAAGGTGTACTCTAGCATTTACAGAAATGGAAAATAAGCCTGGTTCTGTTTAAAATTAGTAAATGTTAGATAGCTTTTTCCACGTTATATTTAGCAGGAAACACGCTTCATTAACATTTTAGAAAATGTACTTATGGACGAGAGCGTTCATAAACTGTAAGTGGTGTCCATCGACAATGTTACTTAAGTGCTTGTTCAATGAATATCACACACACACACACACACACAAAAAATAGTAAAAACAACTGTTTGAATGTGGTAGGATCCTAAGAATAATATAACTTTTTCAAAAAAGAAGATTGCATTATTGAGTACATTTTCCTTCAACAATTCACTAGAGATTAGCCAATTTACAACAATCAGCGCTGGGACCGATGATTAGCATCCTTCCATATCACCTAAGACCAATACTCGTACATCGAATAAATAGGTTTTTGACGGAAGGAGTAAAGACATACTTCATAAAAATTATGTCTCATTCCGATTTTACCTCAAGGATATGTTCACTCGTCTCTTCTTTTTAAAATTAGTATCATCATTGCAATTCATTCCAGAACTAGGAGAAATTAATAACGGAAGGGTGGGTTTAAATGGATACAACGTGTCTGTGAAGTAATCCGTCTTAACTGAAAGCTTGTATGCCACTACCTACCTCCTATGGTAGGAATATCTACCGGCCCCTCCAACACATCATTTTATTGGTCTTGCGACGCCTCTGGCTTAATAGAGATTACAATGCGCAAACTACATGGCAACGCCTCTCCCTACAGTCGACACCATAGGTTCCCAAACTGGAGGAGCGAACACATGCCAAGGTAGCTTTGTCCCCCGGGTGGACGTTGCCACAGCTCTACAAGTCTACACCTTCGGACGTACTACGTCTGCTTCACCGCCTCTTAGAACTGAAAACCTTTATTCTAACATTACATAATTAGCGAGTTTCCTCTGAGGCGTTAATGTTAATACTGAGAAGTTCCAAAGCCTTGTAATTACTCAATGTATTACTTCAATAGAAAGCTATGGAAATAAGAAATGATCCTGTTGCCAAATAAGATTTCAATGAAATGGATAAATCAACGTTTTCGGTCAAGAATTACAAAGTTATCCCGGCATATCACAGCAAACGCAGAGATTATTTTCAACTTGTTCAAGCATTTATTCGTGCGAAACAGTGTATTCAGCTCTCCTTTGAATGAAAACAAAGTATGGAAGGAATCCTAATACTGATTTACCTACTGCACTTTCTAATACACAAAAAAAGGTAGGGAAAGAAATTCAAGCTCATCCATCACACTGATTTATCTTTCCTTTGTTAGTACTGTGGCGTTTATATTGGACCGGAAATTAAAGGCGAGGTTTTGTGTAAGTGAATGTGCTTTGAGCGTTCGAATTCGCAGGAAATAATGGAGTGAAGGAGGCTTCCTCTTCCTGGTTAAGCCGACAAGACTGGTTTAGTAGAGCGAGTAGGATGCGATGTACAGAGCGCCAGACCCAATCTTTACACGAAAAGCCAATCAGGACGCCAATATTATAGTGAGCTTTGACTTTCCGTTGCATTTCTGTTCACAAGCCGACGAGAGAGGGGGTGGTCGCCGATAGGAAGGAGACGGGAACGACAAAAACATACATCTTGGAGTGAGCATGGGGGTGTATCGCAAATGGCTAGCAGCGATGTGGTAGTTGGACGCCACTACAGTTTTATTTATATTGTGCGAGATTCAGAATCAACAAAACAGGTAATGCAAGGTAACGTACCATTCTTTTTGAGTAAACTGTTGCACTACCATATTGATTTCTATCCATGACCTGTGAGAATGAAAATTGTAACTATGTCTCTCCTTAATTAACATTCCATTCTTAGGGAGAGCTAGCCGCGGAACAGTGTTTTAATGATCATTAAATCGACGTATTTATGACGCAGAACTCCGGTACCTAACCGTAATTGTAAATTAAGTATATGAATTTCGTTTAAGATACAATTGAATATGTTTAAAATGAAATACTCACTCTAATACTTATTGAATGTTAGCTCCTCCATATAACAATAATTTTAATGACTTATTTTAACTATTTAATACTGAATCAGGGCGCCATTCCAAAATAGGAAAATTATCAGGAAAGACTCTTGCCTTACAGTGGAATGTGAGAAAAGATCTAATTTATTTAGAATAATTTAACTTTATTCTAGCAATAATAAAAACATATGTAACTGGACATTGCACGCAGAAATGTAAAGAAAAAGAAGAGGTGCATCCGATACGGAGGGGAACATAACGTTACAGTCTGGCCGCGCCCGAGAGCCGAAGCAGTCTGTTGCAAATGTAACGACATGCACGCTGCCTGATACAAGGGCTGCCCAGCAATTAATCCGCTTAAAAGCAGCAGTAAACCAAACACGAGAAATGATTGCCTCACGCAGCCCGAATTGGGAAACCAAGACAAGAATGATGCGGCTGTACCTCTCATCTCCAAGCAAACTACAACCAAACTTCATACCACCACGGCTGACGCGGCTGTGGTTCTTAGTTCCCAGACCCGGATAACCGATCATCCTACTGCTCATCGTCCGCAGCATCACACCCGCTACAACAACAACAGCAGCAGCAGCAGCAGCAGCAGCAAAAACAAGGGATGAACGTCCACTGCCACCTTTCATCAAGACTGTGGAGCCCAGCCAACCGGCAGATGATGCCGACGAAGTCGTTGCTACTGTCAGCACAATAACTTGCAAAGCACTCTAGCAGCTCAGTTTGCTAAGGTTATTGGCCTGCTTACCAAACTCACAGCGGCTCTTACTACCCGGATATAAAACAACAATATTGACCACTCACTCGGAACCAACTAATCAACTGAGCGGCGTAGCAGCGAAACATCGCTCTAACTGAGCCTAAGGATAAAAATCAATACCAGAACACCGCAAGCCCAGAAAAGACACATCCACCATAATGAAAAGGAGGTGTGTAAAAGTGCAAGAACTTCCACACACTCTGGGACCTCTGCTTTCCTACATGGCAAAGCCATGGTAACGGGTCAGCATGAGTGCTGTGGGCAGAGACCATATACAGGACAAGGTATTTCGATTCAAACATAGCAATAACGGAAAGAAGGAGCATACTACACCTTAGCTGTGGAAAGGCTAACGGCTTGGAGACCTTTCACAAACGCTAGCACTACAGGAATTAGTTCATAACCAAGCTCAAGGTTAGTGGGTTCTGTTGCACCATAAGCCAGCTGAGAAAAACGCGATTTCAGTTTTTGCGATGAGGGATGGCTTTTTATCATGTGGTTGAAAAATCGGGACATTTGGAGTCTCAATCGAGGCTGAATCGGGATGCGTCCTCAGAACCTGAAAATCGGGTAGTCCCGCGCAAATTTTTTCTACGGTTAATCTAAATGGTTACTCAATTAAAAAAATTAATTAATCTCAAATCTTAATCAGTTGAGTTAGTTGAATCACCGACAGATTAATCCAGCTTCAGATTGTAATCATTTGATTTAATTGAATCACCGACTGATTAAGCCGTATAAATTTTTTATTGATGTATTTGATACATAAAAATTTCAGAGACTGGGTATGGGTTTTATTTACAGGTGTTTTGGTGGTTAATTAGATATACAATTGTTATACAATCGTTAATTCTAAGTTCTTGTTTTTGTCTCGACACCCAGTTTTACTGAGAACAGTTCCTGAACACGGGTTAAGGTTACTGAAACAACTTTTCCAGGCCAAGTTTGGAGTTATATACACACTTTAATTCGCGTTAACTAGACTACCGTGGTAGGATCGCTAGTTTGTGAACCATCACGCGAGTATACTATCCTAATCTTGTGAAGCGACTGCAAGTGTCTATCAGGGCGAATAGAAGTGGTAGGTTGTTAAACATGCCGCTGTTTCAACAACACAATACCCCCAGTGACGAGTCTTTCATCGTAATGACTGCAGTTCATGAATGGAGGATTCAGGTGGTACAGAAAATAACACACGATTATCCCCAACTACACTATATTAGGCTCCAAATAGTGGAATCAAATGGCCGGCCGGGCATTTGAGACCACATTTTCCTGAGCGACAGTCCCGAGCGTATCGGGCACGGTACTTTATAAGTTCGAATGTAGAATTGTAGGTGACACTACCACCGATTGGAAATTCAGTAAATAAAATCAGAGAGTCGCAAAGTTTGCTGTGTATATGTGAAGGACGCAAGAACTCTTCCATGATTCAGATTCTACGTCAAATTGTAGGTCCCTTAGGCCGGTCGTCCACCAGAACCGAATTTCGTTCGAACCGCATTCGTCCGAGTAACGCCAGATTTGGCGGCCTACCAGACCGTCGGATTAACTTCGTCTACTGCAGCCGAATAACGTCCGACACATTTTTCCGATCCGTCATTGTTGCTCAACACCAAGTGAACGGGGTGGTTTTTTTTTTAATTTACAGTGACTTACATTTCGTAAAAACAGAGTTTCCCTTGCCCTCGCGAAATATCACGACGGTTATGGCCGTATTTAGGATGTGTAGACTCTTGGGGTGAGCCTGTGATGCGCACCTCCCCAGCAAATATTTTGAAATGCAACTTCGCATTTTATACTTATTTTCTAACCAAAATTATAAAATAAACATTTGAAATTCATTATTTAACTACAGAATATTTTACTATGTCGTACCTAGAGACTGTTGAGATAAAATGAAAACAACTGTAAATCAATAAGATATTCAATAATATTTATTAACATCGCTCAGAACAATTATAGAAAAATAATGCGAAGTGCATGTGCCAATTTCGCAAAAGTCAAGATTTCAATTTTAATAATAAATGAACATACAAAAATAAGAATTATAAGAAACAAGCAAGTTTTGTTTCTGTGATGCGGACTCATAGGCTGCAGCCTATATAGCCTATTCCTAAATGCGATCTCGACAATAGTGGTATCTCATAATCGTTAAGAATATTCCAGTAGGAAGTTCAAATAATTGTCCCATTTCAATAGAATCGTTACGTCACTCGGCCGAGCAGGACGCGTGATAATACCTTTACCTATCTCGGGATTAGTCGGCCACATTCGGCCGAACAGTCGGTGTCAGTAGACGACTGGCCTTATGCCTGCCAGGATTACCAGGATACGACAGAGGCGGAGTGCGCAGCCGGTAAGTTACCTTGTCATAAAGACCACATTAATTATTTTTTTGCTTCTGGCTTTACGCTTCGTCAACGTCGAGGTCATTAGAAGCGGGAAAGGATGGTGGTAGGAACGGCAAGGAATTCAGCCATGGTTTTTTTTCCCAAAGGAAGCATCCCGGCATTCCTGGAGTGATTTGGGGAACCCAGGGATAACCCAGATCTGGATGCCCTGGGGGGATTAGAACCCGTGTCATCCCGAATGTGAAAAAAATATATCTGTGTTACAATATTCTCTCTCTGTATTTTGTGTTCTACAACACAAAAGTCTTCGTCACTTTCATATTTTAAAAACATGGTTTGATTTTATTCCTTACTGCGAAATGTCGTCCCTGCACAGATGATAATGCTGATTTTATAATTAAACTTCATCAAAATGATTTCTAAGGCTGCCGAATATTGTTTCATTACCGTCTTGAACAAAGCAGACAAACAGACATGCTTAACGAAACTGATAAATTGTTTCATCACAATTGTTGACATATAAATCGTTATTTCTCAGTTCAAAATACGCTGTAGGTGGCAGTAGGCGCCTTTCAATAATGTAGTCCCTCTACATGACTCGTCACTAAAAGCGCGAGGAATGGCGACAGGTCATCTTATTTTCGTAATTTTTCCTAAGTTCCCCGAGTGACTTACATAATTAGGACTACAAAACGCACAATCCTTTCATGTATGTTTACTATATTCTTAATCTTTCCCTCATAATCTGGATACCACAAGCTTATACAGTATTCCAAGTGTTACTTCAACAGTGTTTTCTGCAATATTTCTTACTTACCATCGTTACTGTATTTCTGAAATCACCCGACGAAGAGCAGTTTTGGGTATATGTAGTTTATACCCCCGAATACCTAACTGAATATTCTGTTTGATGTACTGAGTAGCTTACTTGATCCTCATAAACGTTTCCGGCTCCTAAATGGAATTCTTCAGCTAAGTTTAAAATTTTATTGCAGCAACACTATCTCTTCTTGCTTGCTTGGAAACAATTTTGTGCGAAGAAAATCACTAGTTCTCCCTACACAAATGTCAGGCAAAATTTCACAAACATTTCTGTATAAATAATTTACAGTTATAATTAAAAATTTGTTGTAAACGAGACAATGTTTAATGACACAAAATTTAAGTCATTAAACTGTTCTGAAAATGAACTAGACTACACCAAACTCATAATGAATGAAATCATGAAAATCAGATTAAGGGTAAGAAAGACAAACATTTTATGTCAGTTGTCGAACGGGTGGGAGGGCATGACTGTAGTGTCGGCAATATGACAGTATCACGATATCATAGCTAAGACAATCTTTTTCTGTCCTATAATTTACAAGTGCGAGATGAATGTGAAGAATCACTGCAGCTGAATCGGTTTAAAACCGTGAATCTTTTCGGTTGATAGCCCTTTCTAACGTCTTGACACTAAAAATTTAACACGAGGGTTTGCCTGGAGGCACACTAACATGGTTTTGCAGTGGTAATATTCTGATTCATATTAGTTTAATTCCTCACTTGAAACCATACCTTTAAGCTTTCTGCTAGCTTGACATCCTTGTAACTTTAGGGAACGATACGCAGCAATTAGCATTGCAAACATTATAAATTTATTGAACACAAAACGACTGAGTACAACTGTACAAGTAACTGAATACCTGGGCAAACTACTACTTTTTTTTTTTTAACCTGTCGTAATTACAAGATAATACTAATACGAATACACTACGTCTCCCGGCCAATCGGTCACTGATCACAGAGGTCTTGGAAAAAGCGATTTAACCACGACGAATTAAGCAAGTTAGAACGTACTGTAGTATCCTGAGAACACGATATCTGCTTGGCCGTTTTGAGTAATCATGGAGCTGAGATTCGTAACCAATTTCCGCTCAAAAAATACTAGTTTCACTTTTCTCCGCTAACATCAAATGGTTTTACTGATCATAGCTGATAACTGTTGACAGGATTTTAGACCCTAGAGAAAAAAAAGTAGTTAGCAATCCCTATTCGGTCTGTAAAGCTATATAAGCACACAGTCATCGAAAGCTTCGTGTTATTATTTTTTTTTTTTTTTTGCTTATGGCTTTACGCCTCGTTGACGGCTAAGGCCATTAGAGCGGGGTGGGAGTGGGGACAAGGAACGGGAAGGAATTCGGCCACGGCCTTTTTGAAGGAAGCATCCTGGCATTCACCTGGAGTGATTTAAGCAAACCAAGGAAAACTCAAATCTCGATGCCCAGACGGGGATTCGAACCCGCGTACTCCCGAATGCGAGGCCAGAACGTTAACCGTTCACCCACCACGCCCGGTTTCTTGTTATACCAACACCTTAATTTAAAAGACTACTGGTTGTTGAAATGTGAACTAACACCTGCATCAATTGTTCGAGTGAACACACTTAGAACAAAAAACTCATATGAATGTACTATTATAACACGTTAATTAGAACCATACAAATGGTTGTAATAGAGGCAAGGACTTCCTTTGTGCCTTGAATGTTGAGTTAATTACTCAGTACCTGTTGTGATTTAATGTAACTCATCTTGGATTAGTTGACCGTACGCCGAAAATATAAAACGGAAAGAACAAATGTTGATTCACCAGCTGTGATTTTGCACTGACCAACTAAGATTAAAAATTTGCTATTTAAAGGAATTAGTTACTTAAGCGCCTCCAAACGAAAGATAGGACGTCATATTATAAACTCAAATTCCCTTATAAACTAAACTTCCCTTCTGTTCTGTTCCGCACTAGCACCATTTAAGCACACTGATGAACCTTCCACTTGGCCTAAGAAGTTACATAAAACTGGGTAGTCGAAGTCTAGCAGAATTACATGGCTGTACGTCGGAACAAATTCTTATAATAAATCTCATCTTGCCTCAGCGTTCTAATGATAGAATTTCCATTTGTCGTATATTCCCCCTCTTTCGTAATATAACCTAAAGTTGACCAACAGTTTAACATCTTTACAGTGGAATGTCCTAGAGTACTTCAAAAGAATACAGCAAAGCTTTGATAGAGGTAAAGATCAATTCAAGAGGCTACTTAAATTTGTGTTGAGACCTGGAATCGAGCCAGGACCCTGTCCATACTGAAAGAACCCTTCTCTTTCATTCTACTAGCAATTAATTCTCTCCATAATAAAAGATTTGTCGTTTTCGCAGCCGTCATATTGATATAAATAGCTTCCGAGTTTCACGCTGCATCGAAGTGCTCCTTCTTCCCAACGTTTCGACCATCAAGCAGACTCAGCAGGCCGTTAAGTCCCCTGAAGAAGACCTAAGGCATAGTCGAAACGTTGGGAAGAAGAAGAAGGAGGAATACTTCAACGCAGCGTAAAACTCGTGAAGCTATTTATACCAATTTTCTCCATAGATTGGAATAATGATGCAATATTACTCCATGTTAATAAGTTTACTTAATGACATAGGAATAGTGAAATGAAAGATTACAATTAATTGGCTTTAATGTTTTTCTTCAAAATATGTAACAACAAACAAGAATTATTACAAATACTTTTATCTTTTCAGATTATGCAAAATATTCTTCATCATTACGTGCGCCTATCCTTTCCAATCATTGATCTATTTATTTAACCCTTACATTTCAAAGTAGAAAATCGTGAAATGTCATTCTAAGGTAAAAATAAAATTTAATCGAAGACAAAATTATATTTCCGCATTCACACGGTTCTATGAAATCATTTGTACATAGAAATTACACTAAAAAAATGAATATGCCGGTCAGATAGTTAAAAAAATAATACACGCACCGCATCGAGATTTCCAATTTGAGGTGTGAGATTACTTAACATCTTTTCGAGCGAGTTAAAGTATCGTGACTGATTTTAAAAAGCCGTTTAACAAGGGCAGCTCGTCTGAACAGCTAGAACGATGCAGTTTACAGTCTCTGTCCACTGCCAGTCGCCCATTGTTACGCGACTCGCTTGTCCATCTGGTAAAATGCTTACAACTCTGGGTCAGGCCATATTATAGCCTTTCTCCCAATAAAGCAAGCTGGCTGCACGTTAGACGAAACTATCCACTTTGCTGCACTGAATGAACATGTCTGTACTGCACCAGGCATAAGCGAAGAATTCTTTACCTGCTGTTCACTGGAGTGTATGGTCTAGGATCCTACCTCAACGGCAGCTACCGGTCGCAACTTAACACAGCAGGCATTTACAATCAATTATAGATTATACGTGCATCTTATTAATCAACTTAGTTACGAATATGATTTTCCCTCACTTATCCGTGATTTAATTATTCTTAATACTTTATTAATGTATTATTATCAGTTTTAATTCGCACCACAAGAATACCGCGGCACCGTTCATCAGTTCATAAGATTAAAAAATCGTTTTTGGTTCTAAACAAGGATAGAGGTGCAAATTTTCGACGCAGTTCCTTCAGATTGGACCAATGGTGTGTTTATAAGGGTCACGTTTCGTGCCACAAGGGTTGGGGCATAAGAACGCTGAGAAATGCCAATCCCTCGAAGGCAAAAGCAGCGTAGCCTCTAGGCAACGGATTCCGTCTGAGATGAAGCAGACGAAATCTTGCGCCTCTGGCTGAGGAGACAACCCCGACAGAAAAAATTAGCCCAACACACGACTACTTAATAAAAAAGCTAGTATCCTTACACGGGGAAATGTTTTTTGTTTATAAGCCTTGATAACAAAATCTCGGATCATACGGACTACTTTGTGACTACCGGACAAGGAACATTTTTTTTTTTTTTTTTTTTTTTGCCGTCGTTTAGACTGGTTTGATGCAATCCTCCATCCCTTCCTATCCTGTGCTAACCTCTTCATTTCTACATACCCCTTACAACCCACGTCCTCAATTATCTGCTTCAAATATTCTAATCTCTGTCTTCCTCTACAGTTCTTACCTTCGACTGTTCCCTCCACTAACAAATTAACCAATCCAGCATGTCTCAAAATATGATCTACCAGCCTGTCTCTTCTTCCTGTAAGCTTCTTCCATAAACTTCTTTTCTCACCCATCATTTCCAAAACTCGTTCATTTCTTACTTTGTCTGTCCACCTAATTTTCAGCATTCTTCTGTAGCACCACATTTCAAATGCTTCAAGTTTCTTTCTTTCCGGTATTCCTAAAGTCCATGTTTCACTACCGTAAAGTGCTGTGCTCCACACATAGAGTTTTAAAAAGTTCTTTCTAATTCCTAGATCAATATTTGAAACTAAAAGGTTTCTCTTTTTCATGAAGGCTCTTTTTGCTAGTGCTATTCTGCTTTTAACATCATTCCTGCTTCGGCCATCAGTTGTAATTTTGCTTCCCAAGTAACAGAACTCACTCACTTCTCCTATTGCATCTGATCCTATTTTTATACTTAATCTGCTAATATTGGTATCATTTATGCTACATTTCATCACTTTTGTCTTGCTTTGATTTATATTCAGTCCAAAATCTTCCTTCAGTATTTTGTTCATGCCATTCAATAACTTCAATATCCTCAGCCCTCTCTGCTAACAAGACAATGTCATCCGCAAATCGTAGCGTACTGATTTTATCTCCCTGAAAACTTATGCCACATGGAAATTTTTCTTTGACTTTCTTCATTGCTTCTTCTACATACAAGTTGAATATTAACGGGGATAGACTACAACCTTGTCTCACACCCTTTTTAACTGATGCATGTCTCTCGTGATTCTCTACTTTTATTACAGCCACTTGATTCTTATATAGTTTATAGAGTATTCTTCTATCTCTATACTTTAGACCTGACTTCTTTAAAATTTTGAACATCTTGTCGCACCTAACATAATCAAAAGCTTTTTCTAAACCAACAAATGACATAAAAGTATCTTTATTTTTTTTGATCCGCCCTTCAAGTATTAATCTTAAAGACAGAATTGCTTCCCTTGTACCCCGATTTTTTCTAAACCCAAACTGATCTTCACCTACTATCACTTCTTCTACCCTTTCCATCCTGCTGTATATTATTCTGGTCAGTAATTTTGAAGCATGTGTTGTTAGACTAATGGTGCGATAATTCTCACATTTGTCGGCTTGTGCTTTCTTTGGAAGTGTGAAGATGATATTTTTATTAAAATCAGTTGGAATTTCTCCTGTTTCATAACTTTTTGATATCAGCTTGAATAATCTTTAGATTCCTTCCTCTCCTAGAGATTTCAGAAGTTCTGCAGGGATCTCATCAATTCCAACTGCCTTATTTGCTTTCAAGTCATTCAGAGCTTTGTTAAATTCTGTCCTCAAAACAAGTCATCAATGTCGACATCGCCTTCATTTTGCATTACACTATTGTTCAAGTCGTCCCCAACATACAGTTTCTCAATGTATTCCTTCCATCAGTTAGCTCTATCTCCTGACCTTAAAAGAGGTTTCCCATCGGCAGTTTTAATGTTCATACCTCTTTTCTTCATTTCTCCAAAATTCTGTTTGATCTTTCTATATGCAACATCTACTTTTCCTACCACCATATCCTTTTCTACTTCTTCACACTTTGCTTGTAGCCATTTTTCTTTTGCTATTTTGCATTTCTTATTTATTTGATTTCTAAATTGCCTGTACTGCTCTTTTCCTGCTTCATCCTGAGCATGTTTGTACCTTCTCCTCTGATCCATCAGCTGCAAAATTTCTTCTGTGATCCAAGGTTTTCGGGCAGCTTGTTCCCTAAAGCCTAATGTTTCTTTGCCAGCTTTCGTTATTTCGGTCTTTAATTCATTCCATTCGTCCTCGGTTGAGCTCCTTTCAGAGTTACTTCTTAGACCTAAGTCTACCATTTCTGCAAATATTTCTCTTGTGCTAGATTGTTTCAGTTTATTCACTCTGTTCTGCTTGTACTGCTTCCTTATTCGCTTCAATTTCAGCCTGCACTTCATTACTATCAAATTATGGTCGGAGTCTATGTCTGCTCCTGGGTACGCTTTACAGTCTAGAACTTGATTCCTGAATCTCTGTTTGACCATGATATAATCTAGCTGATATCTGCCTGTATCCCCAGGACGTTTCCAGGTGTATATTCTTCTTGCATGGTTCTTAAACAGTGTGTTCGCCACTACTAGCTTATATCTTTCACAAAATTCTAGCAACCTGCTTCCTCGTTCATTTATTTCTCCTAGACCAAAACTTCCTACAGTATTCCCCTCTTTTCCTTCTCCCACTATTGCATTCCAATCACCCATGATTATTAGATTTTCCTCCCCTTTCACATATTGGATTAATTCTTCGATTTCGACGTATATTTTTTCTATTTCTTCGTCATCTTCCTGTGATGTTGGCATATATACTTGTACTAATGTGGTTGGGACGGGCTTAGTTTCTAACTTCATAAAATAATCCTGTCACTAAACTGTTCATAATAACTCACCCGTTTCCCTACTTTCTTGTTCATTACAAATCCTACACCAGTGACTCCATTGACAGCTTGTGTGCTAATTATCCTGTGTTCCCCAGACCAAAAATCCTGTGCGTCCTTCCATTTAATCTCGCTAATCCCAACAACATCTAACTTACGTTGTTCCATCTCCCTTTTTAAGTTTTCTAACCTACCTGCCCTATTCAGACTTCTAACATTCCACGCTCCGACTCGTAGAATGTTTCTATCCATTCTGAAGATCTCCTTGACTCCTCCCTGAGCAGTCCCCGCCCGGAGATCCGATTGGGGGACTATTTTACCTCCGGAATATTTTACCCAGGAAGAAGCCATCATGATATATGTAATTTGAGAGGATTACATGTCCTCGGGATACCCTTTGGGTCTTTAATGCAGTGATTTCCCGTTGCCTTCTGCATCTCCATGTCATTGTTCATTTCTGATTCATCCACCTTTAGGGGCCGTTTCCAACCCCAAGGGCAAGAGGGTGCCCTGAACCGCTCCCCGCTCTTCCGCCCTCCTTTCGGAGGCCGTTGGCAAGCAGTGGGTGACTCCTTATACCGGGAATCTTTCAGTCGCCAGAGCCTCGTCCGTGCAAACAGGGTGCACCACGTGAAGGAGAGGTTGACATTTGGTTGGAAAAGACTAGTATAGTCTCTCCCAAAACCTTACACCCCGAGGAACAAATACAAACTACTTACTGGTGTACAGTGGAACCGATAGAGAACGGAGGGCTCATGTTATACCATTGTAGATGAAAAATGGAAAGAGAAATTACATTCATACAGTAGTATAAACGAAAGAATATTTTCAGCTAGACTGAATGCTGAAAGATGTTATATTACAGTTTCCGCATTGAAAGAAGATAGAATGGATAGCAAATAAAAATGATTATATCATGACAAGAAGAGATTCAAAAACACCATTTGCAAATGTGGCACGAATTACATTTCTAAGCCTTTTCCTGTAAACAGTGCAATGCACGGGAAACCGAGCCCTCCACTGTCTGCCCGCCTACGAGCCTCTGGAACTTAAATGGAAAAATGTTGACATTTGGTGTCTCGTTAACGCAGAACCAAATATGTTTAAAATATTGTAAAATTATATTCTGTGTGATTTTAATAGAAATCACTTATTTATTGGGCGATGCTTTATATATATAGTGTCCAGGAATCACAGGATAATTTTGCAACCGCTGAGAGGTTACAAAATTATATATTAGTAAAAGCCTCACTATTTTCGAGATATCTATTTTTTAAATATTTTTTCGAAACATGCGACTTTGTTCAGTTTATTCCTTGCCATTTCTCAAAATTAAGACTTTTTGAACACTGTTTTATTTTTTAATTTATTCAAATATATTTGAGTAATCTAAAACAATGCTCACAGAAATTCTTCTCAGGTGTTCTGCCGGATCAGTTTTTCCATTTGCAAAGTTTGGACAACAGCCTCTGTTGTCAAAACGTCGCAAACTGATACGGCAGAACACCTGAGAAGAATTTCTGTCATCTGTACACCGGGAAAGACTCAATTCTCACTTAAAATAATGTTATTTTTTCTAAAAAAAACTTTAAAAAACCTTATGAAAAATCTTAAATGGTATAGTTATGTTATACTTCCTTTAAAATGATTGTTTTATGGTAGTTCAATCAGCTAAAGAGACCATTGTGCATTTGAAACATGTAGTAAAAAAATGGTAATGATTTTTTTTAAAAAGGTTTTGCTATGGTGTACATACAAATAATAGACAGAATAAATTCAAGTAATATTTTTTATTTCGTTAATTATAAAAATTAATCAAAATGCCCACCATTTGCTCTTATGCGTGGAATAAACTGAACAAAGTCACATGTTTCGAAAAAATTAAAAAATCAATATATCGAAAATTGTGAGACTTTCACTAAAATAAAATTTGTCATATTGTAGGACATGATGTGACCTATCTGCGGTTGCAGGATTATCCTTTCATTCCTGTATAAACGGTATTTCTAGAAACTCACAATTTGTTCCAATTATCAATCATATCCTGTTTTTCAATAAAAAATACTAAAAATATTTACATCTAATATAGTTTCAAGCAAAACAAGCAAAAGTTATTATTTTGATGTTATTTTGTCATGTATTAGCACCATTTTATTGAGAAGTGGTCTTAATTGAGATTTTATTGCCTATAAATATACCTACACTTTAAAAAAATCATTGATTTTTGTACCCTCTGACTCACCACGTGCAAGGTCAACTGAGTATGGAACTCTAATTGCGAGAAGCTCAACACGGATTTGCCCGGTTACTTTTAAGATAATCTATACTATTATAAATCTGTAACTTCACTGTCACGCCGGTGTTTTCTTTTATTAGCATATCTGAAATTATGCTGGGATCAGGTAAATGACATGCTGACAAGAAGTTATCGTTGTTAACTTTATTGGTAACAAAAATTGGCATGAGAATCTGTGATATATCACTAGATACTTTATGTAATTAGTTTTCAAATTTGCAGCAAATCTGTAACCGTCTTAACTGATTGTAATTTTTTCCCCGGATAAAGGCACAGTCGAAAGAGATTCTTTCTACAAGTTCGTTACAGGGGATTTGTAATAGTTCATACGAACCGTTGGCAGTCGGCTCGTACTGCAGGTATGCTGAACCATTGACTTCACGTTCACAAACCGAATCGATGCGTATCTGACTGATCTACATCAGATTTGTATAACAGGTCATCTTCGAGAGTTTCCCACAGGGGAAGTCTGACTTTAACAGAATAAGATAATCTTGCTAGCCAAAATCTGAGAACAGAGTCTCGTTTGCTGCCCTTGGCAAGCGTAAGAACCATAATACTGTTGGCTTAAGTCCACGAACAGCAAATTGAATCTTATCTCGAGAGCTAGCTTGTTAGCCTTATGAGTCACCCTACCTTTTTTTGATGAATCCTGGACCGTGATCGACCAGATATGACATGCCTAGGTATGCTTGAACCAATGCCAACGTCTTAACTTTCCCCGACTCTGCACGGCACAGAATGATCATGGCACGTGACGCGTTTTAACGTAACGATATACCGATGATTCCCCTGGCATAACAGTTTATAGGGTCTAGTAAGATGTGGAAAAGCTATCTGTCACCCTCTCAATTCCTTAGCTCCAGGACGGCGAAGATACGACGCACTGAACAGGAATGAAAGGCAACAACGAGACTGCGCTCCCTACACAAAGCGATTTCGGCTAAGTTTCGGCACGTGTCCAGTGTTGGATTCAAATATTTTTTTTTATACATTTAGTACAAATGATGTTCTCGGGTGACTAGCCGAGTTATAGGAGTGTTAACGTAATCACACGATATTTCGGCGCTCTGAAACATCGGCGCCATCTTCCGGTGAAGTGAGGTCAGGAACGTGCGAAGTTGCTGAGCTAGACCAGATTACCGCTGCTAACCTCTGATTGGTCGGCTGTAGAACCAGTCGTAGCAGGGGTCAAATCTCGTTGCGGCGTTGGCTGTGATTGGGGAGAGGTGCCTGTCACCCTGTTGGCGACATATACCCCTACATTTATCTTCGGTTTAGAGTTTTCATAGCATTTTTTGATTTCTTAACTTCTATTTGCCTTAATGATTTTACAGGTTAGTTTGTCTTATGGTTTATTTACACTGGAGTCTTTAACACTGGTTTCTTTATTCATATATTTTTGGTTCACTTTACCCATGCTTTGCGTCTTTGCCATTCCGCATCTTCCATGCTGCTACCTGTTCAAGATTGCCTTCGGTCTATCATGGCGCAGTCCTTCTTGGTCGTAGTCTCCCAGTCCGCTTACCAGTATGTTTCTGGATGTTGCCGCAGTTTCGTAGAATTTGTGCGCAGCAGCCACCATCCTCGTCATCAACCTCGGACACTGGGACATCTGGTGAAGGTCTGCTGTCGGGAACGCCAGTGGAAGGTGAAGCGCGCACTTTAGGGAGCGGTTTTGCAGCACCTGGAGCTTTTTCAGGTGTGTTTTGGCAGCATAAGCCCATACTGGGCTTGCATATTCCATGATGGGCCTCACGAGCGCCTGGTACACGTGAACTCCACAGCGTGGTGGCAGGGACGAGGCGTGGTTCAGCACCGGGTATAATGCTCCCAGTCGCCTGTTTACTCTGCTGCATACATCGTCCACGTGCTGCTTCCAGGTCAGTCGTTGGTCGATCGTGACGCCCAGGTAGCGCACTGTGGTCTTCTGCGGAATTGGTTCCCCGAACAGCGTCAGGCCCAGTTGTCTCGGAGTCCCTCTTCGGCTGAGTATTATTGCCTGTGACTTTGTGGGGTTGATCTTGACCCTCCAGAGAGTTGCCCACTCCTCGAGCTGGTCTAGAGCTGCTTGTAGTCTTTTTGCGATTACCAGTGGGCTCCATGAGGAGGTGAAGTAGGCCGTGTCATCGGCGTAGAACGCCGAGTAGACGTCGATCGGCCTGGGGATGTCCGCAGCAAAAATGATGGAGAGGATCGGACTCAGTACCGACCCCTGTGGCACTCCCGCTCTCACTCGTCTCCTCGATGACCACGACTTCTCCACTCTGACTCTAAAGGACCTCCTCCTGTGGTAGCTGCGTATTAACTCAATATATGGCCTTGGTATTCCTACCGCTTTTAGTTTCAGCAGGAGTCCCTCGTGCCACACGGTGTCAAAGGCCTTTGCGACATCTAGCAGCACCATTCCGCAGTGTCGTCTGCGGTTGAAGGCATCCGTTGCTTCCTCCGCCACCCTCAACAGCTGGTGAGTGGTGGAGTGTTTTGGACGAAAACCAAACTGTTCGTCCGGGATGATCTGCAGTCGGTTTACGTGTACCATCAGCCGTCGAAGCAGTAGTCTCTCGAAGGTCTTCGAGACTGCCGGTAGCAGTGAAACGGGCCTGTAGTTCTGCGGAAACGTCTGGTCCTTGCCCGGTTTTGGGAGAGCGACTATGTCTGCCTGCTTCCAGTCAGCAGGGAACTTGCGCCTTCTCAAAATGTTGTTGAAGATCTGGGCCAGACGCTCTACTGCTGCGGGTGGTAGTTGCCGTAGCATGAGGTTATTTACCCCATCGCAGCCTGGAGCCTTCTTCACCTTTGTCTTCCGTAGAATCTCCTCTACTTCCTGCGTGTCGACCTCCCCTATTTCGTCTTCCAAGCCTTCGTTTGTGGCCCAGTAGCGGCGCAGCTGTTGGTGTACGTCTTCAATATGGTCGTCGTCGTATGGCTCAGCTACTGGTCGGAAGTTCTCTTCAAACACGTCCGCCAGCGCATTGGCTTTGTCTTCTGCCGTGTAGACGAGGCCCTGCGCGCTGTGCAACGCCGGTGTGCGGTTTCTGGCTCTTGTGAACTGACGGGTTTGCTTCCACGCTGTCCCGTCTTCCACTCGTAACTGAGCCACTCGGTCATCCCATTGCTGGTTCCGATAGGTTTCAAGCTTCGCCTTCAGCTCGCGTTGAAGTTTGTTAAGGAGCGACTTGTAAACTCTATCCCTCGTTTGCTGCCAGCTCTTCCTGACCCTGTTTTTCTCCTTTATAAGCTCTAGCAGTTCGGCGGGGAGTTGCCGGACCTGGAATTTCCTCTTCTGAGGAGCAGCGTTGTCGGCAGCATTTAGCGTGTCTTCTGACCAGCGACTTGCGGCTTCATCTGGATCCAGTACTGGGTGCTGCAGTTGTTCCTCCATTTGCTGCTGGAGTTCGTCTCTGAACTGGTCCCAGTTTGTTTTGGCGTAGTTCTTGCCGCCGTTTTCTTCCCTGTCTCCCTCCACCTCCCAGTCTGACAGTACGGGATTATGGTCAGAAGAGAGCTGCGGGACCGACTGGAGATATGGCCTGGCTGGGACATCTCTTGTTACAAAGATATCGAGAACATCTGGCCTGCATCTCTCAGTAGCTGGGAAGTGTGTTGGCTTCTCAGGGCCCCAGACAGCAAAGCCTCTTCGTTGACTCTCTCTCTGGAGTACCCTTTCGCTTGGGTTGGATGTCCTGCTATGCCAATCTGTATGTTTGGCATTCAGGTCCCCTCCTAGTATGATTTTCCCTGGGATGGTGTTCAGGGCTGCCACGTCTGCAGCGGAAAGAGTTGTTCCTTTTTTTTTTTTTTAAAACAGTTTAACGTCCCTTTTTAACAACGTGGTCTTTAGAGACGGGAAAGGATGGGGGCAAGGAATGGGAAGGAATTCGGCCATGGCCTTTTTGAAGGAAGCATCCCGGCATTCACCTGGAGTGATTTGGGGAAACCATGGAAAACCCAAATCTGGATGCCCGGACGGGGATTCGAACCGCCGTCCTCCCGAATGCGAGGCCAGAACGCTATCCGTTACACCACCTCGCTCGGTGAGTTGTTTCCTGGTGGATGGTAAGCCGCAATTACTGTTACTGGTCCTGTTGTCGTTGCTGCCACTATTGCTGCTGCTTCTATGCTGGCGAAGTTTGGAAGAGCTGTGGTGTGATGCTTAATGGACTTCTTAATATACACCACAACTCCGCCTCCAGCCGTTGGTCTGTCCCGGCGATAGCATAGGTAGTTTGGGACTGTGACCCTGATGCCCTGCTTGAGATGAGTTTCACTGACCAGACAGATTTCGATTCCAAACTCCAACATAAACATTTGGAGCTCGTTGCGCTGCTTGTGCAGGCCGTTCGCATTCCATGCGCAGATCCTGAGGCCTTCCAGTGGTCTAGCAGCCATCTTGGTTTTGGTGACCTGCGGTGGATTGTGTTTTGGAAGTCTGCAGCGCTGCCATTACAACGTCTCTAAGTAGAGTTGTGATGGTGCCGAGCCCCTTCACTACGTCGTTTAACTGGTTGACCAGGATCCTCATTTCTGCCAGTGCTGTTGTTTCTTCCGAGGTCGGGGAGTTGACCTCATTGTTGGGTTCTGCCTCTGAGTTGTTTGGCGGTTGGTTGGTATTAGCTTGTGGTGGATTAGGATTTGCTGAACTAGGTTGATCTCTCTGATTGTTGTTGTCCTTGCTGGTAGTTTTTCCAGCCTGCCTTTTCCTCTCCTCTTGATATTTCGGACAACCCCTGTACGAGGCAACGTGGGGGCCTTTGCAATTCGCACAGGTTGGCTGCCCAACTCCTTTGACGAGGTGGCACTCCTTCGAAGAGTGTTGTCCACTGCATCTCACGCATGCCACCTGCAGCCTGCAGTGCCGACTGATATGCCCGAACGCTTGGCAGCGGAAACATTGCAGTGGGGCATTAGTTTTCCGCTTTTTCTCTATCGTCACATTCATATTAAGAAGACGATTAATGTCTAGTATGGACCTGTTTTCAGCAGTGTCCATTAGAGTCACCATGAAGAGTGGTATGGGGCGCTCAGGTAGGTTTCTCGTTGGATTGGCGGGTGCCCTTAGTTGTTCTGTTGCTTCTATGGTGTAGCCGCCTTTCTCCAAAGCATTCTTCACATCCGCTGGGGGCATCCACAGTGGCAGTCCCCTGACCACAAGCTGCACTTTCTTTTCAGACGCTAGTGAGTATGTAAAATACTGTATCCCTTCCCCCAGTAGGTATGTGGTGGTTTGTTTATAGTCCTTGACTGTTCTTAGCTTGATCTGTAGCCCATTTTCCATAGGCTTGAAGTCAAACGCGGCCTCGCAGAATGCCTCCAATTCTTGTCCAAGGATATGCACGCTTCCTTCATAGTGGACTATGATTGGAGGGATACGACGACTGTACCCCGTCGGAGCCTCAGGTAGTGTTGGCTACTGTTGCTCTATGTGTGTGTCTTCATCCAGTGCGCCAAACGGATTTTCTGTTGCCGCTTGCTCAGTTGAGTTTATCAACTGTTTGGGTCTGACCGTTTTTCGGGGTTGCTGCCATCCTTCGCTGCCTCCCTCCTCGCATTTCGTATCCTTCGAGATGGAAGTCGTGGCTTCACTTTTGAGATGCTGCTGTTGTTGGCTGGTTGCAGTGGTCTTCTTGCCTTTTGGGCAGGTCGCAGCCACCTTCTTGTCGGTAGGGAGATTCGATCTCGCTCCCTTGCTGGCCGCTGCGGCCCGTGGCCGTTGGTCGAGTGTGCGCTTGGGAACGCTGTTAGGACGTGGTGCCCTCGACCCTCCAGCGCCCCGCGCCACTTCCCCTGCACTCGCGCCCCCGAACCGGGTCCGGCCCCAGCTGCCTGCTGCTCGGCCTGTGGTCGAGGCGCAGCTTCCACACTGCCACCGAGGTCCGCCACCACGTGGCCCCCCTTTCTACTCGGCACCGCCTCTGCTCCACTCCCACCCTTCACCCGGGTCGGGAGCCGGGAAGCAGCTCCGGGTGCGACCGCCTCAGCCTGCGGCTGAGTCGCATCTGACCTTCGTCGTCGTCGACTGGAAGTTTGTGCCGCCACGGCGTGCCGTGGCGACACTGGACGCTTTGGGCATTCCCTGCCCCTCCGTCCTTTTGCTTAATTTGTTTTAGTTTGAAATTACGAAGTAATTAATTTAACCAGAGCAGGTTCAGGAGGCAGGAATCCGGGCTCCAGGGTTTGCCGGCATTCCTCCGTGGCATCACCAACCAGGCCCCCCCCCCCCCCCGACAGAAAGAGGTATCTCACGCATCTCCGGTTTTGGGATAGGATGGGATGGGATTAGCAATTTTATGAGGTGGATGGGGGGGGGATAGAGAGGAGGAAGACTGTCACCATAATAGATTTGTCAATATTATTTGTCTTTGTCTAAGGTCGATGTTGGAGTGTCAATGTCATCTGACCTGTGGCTGGGCACCACCATAATACCGCTCTCCCCTCCATGGCGTAGCGCCGTCACCTCACCTGTCAGCTGTCCGGGCACGGCCTCCCCTTCAGGCACCGAGAGGAGTGGTCCCGTCTCTGACACCCCCTCCAGCTCAGGGTGGACTCGTCCTTGGAATGCGGTCCCGTCAGCGCTTGTTGCAACCGGCGCGGCTGGGGTAACATTAACGCACGGCGTGGATGAGGCCTTATGGTCGATATCGCACGACGCGGATGATTCGACGACAGCCTTGCTCTTCTCTGTTTCTTGGATTATTACCGGCGGGCTTATCGCTAAGTCCGCTCGACGTTTTGCTGTATTCGCGGCCAAACTCACGGCACCCGGTGTCACCTCGCCGCGAGCTAATAACGAGCGTTGCTTCCTTGTTTCGCCGGTTAATGGAATCACCGCACTGTCACACTGATTTGCACTTCTGGCCTCTCTTTTATTGCAGATAAATTTTGTTAATAGATTAGC
Organism: Vandiemenella viatica; assembly: GCA_031002005.1. Classification (NCBI taxonomy): domain Eukaryota; kingdom Metazoa; phylum Arthropoda; class Insecta; order Orthoptera; family Morabidae; genus Vandiemenella; species Vandiemenella viatica. The sequence goes on along the minus strand of CM061921.1, from coordinate 203,222,719 downwards.
CACTTGACGCTTTCCTTCCGCACTGGAGTAGAACGACTTAAGTCTCAGCTCCTCCGCGGTGAACGGTTTAGATCCCTCGATATTATTTCGGTCGAGCGACAAAGATCGCGTACCGGAAGACACATTACGCGGTTCGATCTCTGTGAATTGCCGGTCCGTCAACTGCGTATCATTACTGGTCCGAATATTAAACATAGCAGAGTCCGTAATGCATTGCGCGGTCGTCAATTGTACCACAGCAGTCGCCGGCAAAGAAGAGTGTGTTGAAGCACTCTGCCCGCCTGTCACGGCTGTGTCGCACTCACTTCTTACGAGTTGATGCGACATACGTCTTCACAGAGCAGAACACTAACACGGAATGCTCTCCTGCTGCTTGAATCGATTCAAGCCGCAACGAGATTTGACCCCTGCCACGACTGGTTCTACAGCCGATAACACTCCTATAACTCGGCTAGTCACCCGAGAACATTATTTGTATTCTCAACGCCGAGAAAGAGTACGTAATTATATATACATTTAGTGTTTGAATCCTTAATTTTATTTTGCTTTCAGTAAGAAAATCGAACTAACTAACTCAGCTTAAGAAACTGTCTAGAAATTAGTCTCAAACTAATCTGTTGCAGGAAACACGAATCTGGATGGTCTGCCATGAAATACAACCCTACTCTTTTCTGAGTAATGTCATTCAGATAGGATAACTCGTATTAAAATCTCAGCAACCAGCCTTATTGCTCCGCGTGCGTAAGTGAAGTAATAAATTAAAAATAATATACAACTACTTAAACTATTTTTTTCCATTTACGAAGTACTAGGTTTTGCCCGCGACTCCATTTACGCGGAATGCAAAAAGCTCTCTGTAGTCTTCGAATTGTAAATCATTATTAATTTACTAATATTTGTTAACTTATAAAATGCAATTCAAATTTAAAAAAAATTAAAATCCGTTTATCAGAACTTCTAAATAGGAAGTATATTAGTCACAAAAAAACTAAACAAAATGCAAAATCGAAATTCTAAGACGAAGAGTAAGTGATATATTAAGAATCTCAGGTAATTTTTAAAATGTTATTCATCAACGAAACATAAGAGATTTTAATTGCCTGCTTCGCCATCAGCCATATCCTAAGCTTATCAGAATCTGTTCAGTAATTTCTTGTGAGATATTGGAAAAAGCAAATTTTTTTTAAAAAAAGATTGTTTTAGCTTCATGGATCTCCAAATAGCAAGCCTTAATCATTTTTTCAAAATATTTTCAGTGTGGGGACCAATCCCGATAGAGTTTTATGGTGTACAGATACTGACACGAATGTTTAATACCCTCGTTTTTCTAATACCGATAAACACATGTACTATAACCTTATTAGGACGGGCCATATTTAAACGGGTCGAATAGTTTGGGAGCCTGTTGGTTGAGCCTGACCCATGTTCGGCCATCTAGATTTCGGTTTTCCACGGTTTCCTGAAATCACTCCAGTCGAATGCGAGGATTGGCAAAGTTCCTTCCGGTTCCTTGCCTCCAGCCATTTTCATTCTCTGATGACGTCGACGAGGCGTTAAGCCAATACGGATAAAAAGCCGAAAAAAATTCGTTAAATGTTCGTAGAATTTCTTTCTTACAAATCCTCCCAGTCCTCACCCGTAGATCGTATAGGGGAGTATTTTGTCGCTCGAATATTTACCGAGGGAGAAGTCATGAAAATGTGTATGTTATAGTCAAGCCATGGTCTAAGACCAGGAATAATATAAAGAATGGTTGTTCGCGATGAACTGTATTTAATAAAGGCTCTTGATGCGCACACATGTAAGAAATTTTCGGCTGTTTGCCCCTTCAGAGGCAATACGAGCTCGAGTCAGTTCAAGTTTAGTTGAGTTAAAAGTCGACGCGGCCCGGTCAGCTAATGGGCTATGCTCCCCGTCTCATTACTAGCTTTAGCATAAGCTCCCATAGAAGCGCTAATCCTCCCTCTCGAATAGCCATATTGTAGCAAGCCAAATTGATATCATCCTACTCTACTCGGGGTTATTGGGTCGTCTATTCTCTGTGGAAGCTAGATCCCTATTGTTATTATAGCGTCAGTGGGCGTTTTCCATGGCAAGTCCGCTAGCCATTGTCTGAAAATGAGACCTGAGCTCCGAATAGGAACAGGACCACAACCACACGTCCTTTAAATACCATTTAATGCAATGATTCCCCATTCCCTTCTGTATTCTCTTGTCGTTGACGATTTAAAATCTATCATTCATTGGGTCAGTTTCCAACACTGAGGGAAACTTGTGTCCTGGACCTTTTCCGGCTGCTTGGCCCTCGTATTAAGAGGCCATCGGATATCACCACGTGTTAGCAAGAGTGTAATCATTCTCGTCCAAGCTGTTCCATTCATGAAAAGCGCTACCAAGAAACAACCGATAGTAGAATGAACACGCGGACTAAAAGACAAAACAACGAACAATTGTAAGTGTAAGGAATATTTTGCATCAGAATTACTGCATAAATGTCGACCTTATCATCTCCATTTCGTTTATTCTAGAAACACATGACATCGTTCAAATGATTCCGAAAATGAAAGAGTTCCGCAAGAGACAGAGACCTTTATTTGCGAGTGATATTATTCTAGATTTAACTAATAAGATCGTTAGCTTGTTATAGCAGTTGCAACTTCAATATTGCAAAAACACCAACCGTTACGAAACACGCAACGCGAATTACAACTAAGAGAAAACATGACGAGTTTATTTCTCTTGAATAATTGGAACACATATACCGTCCACTGTCCCTAGTGGCACATTCCCGTTAGGCAGCCTTTCAATATCTTTTAACTACCAACTAAGGCATGAGGTCCCTCAGTAATGGGAAGAGAGAAAGGTTTTAGAAAATTTCTTTTTATTAAAAAACAGTTTTTTTTAACTGCTTAACATCTCTTAACGGCGAGGTCTTTAGAGACGGGAAAGGATGGGAGGCAAGGAATGGGGAGGAATTCGGCCATGGTCTTTTGAAGAAAGCATCCCGGCATTTGCCTGGAGTGATTTGGGAAACCATGGAAAACCCAAATCTGGATGCCCGGACCGGGATTCGAACTGCCGTCCTCCCGAATGCGAGGCCAGAACGCTAACCATTACACAATCACTCTCGGTGCAAACAAGTTGCCGCATTGCAAATCGTTTCTTCTAGCAATGAAAAGTGTAGACTTCTATCGTAACCACTTGTAATTTTTGGGTGTTTTTACATTATTGCGGGGTAATATATACGAACTACGCTTCCAGAAAAGCTATCGAGTGTACTCACGTCGCCCTCAGGAGGCTACAAATTGTACTGACGAGAGGAAATCAGAGCGGTGAGACAGCTCCACATGGCCTCATCCCTGAAGCCACTGTCATGTTTGGTCCGACAAACACAGTTGGTCCGCAGCAATACCCTTTGGGAGCACGTAAAAGAAAAACACAGACGGTTGAGAGACAAAAGCAGACCGGCAGTCACTCGAGCAGAAGGACACTCCCCGTCTCCAGACCATCAGCTACGACAGCAGACAGAACAGCACCAGCCGATCCCTCACCAACGAGCTACTGCACTGCTGCTCAGTCATGTCAAATCGACACCAAGATCATGCACTTAAATCGTTCAACATGGTTTAATAAGGGAAAACGGAGAATAACATTATTTCTGGTGTCCGTCTTTCGCAAATCATTAGCTTAAGGCAAATCGTCTGGAATGTAGTTTTACTTGGTTGAACTCCACCCGCTACAGTCCCTTCTCCCTGATACCCGTCAAAGTTAAGCAGCCTTTTCCCTCGCTGGTTTATCAAGACCTTAAGAACCATGTGGGAGCTGTTTTTCCTGATGGTTTTGAAATTAAATGGGTGGCCGGACACACTAAATCGAATAAACTAGCCCATGGGTACGGCAGACTCTTATAGTCTATAACGAAATATGCCCCTGCGGACTGTAACATGATATACGATTAGGAAAAACCTTTTCTTTCTTGCATAAACTAGTAATTTTTGACATATGACATCTTCAGTGTCAGGTGTCTAGCTTATTATGCTGGATTTTATATTACGTTTTGGTAGACTAATAGTCTATGTGAAGTAGCTACATTCTTGTAGACCTCTTAGAGATGGAGTGGGAGTAGCATAGAGATAGATGCACTTGTGATAAGTTAGTTCTGTCCGTGTTACATAACTGAGAAGGCAATTGAATATCAAAGATACTTTCATCTGTCAGGAACAGAAAAACGTTAGAAGCTGTAAATGCAATTCCAGGATTGTTAAATTCCCGGGACTGCAAATAATGGACCACATGGAATTTTTATAAAAATCAAGTCAGAACCGAATTCGCCAAAATAAAGGAAGGGATACAAAAAATGTCAAGTTGAGAGGTAGAGCAGGAAGAAGAGAGATTTTCTTTATTAAATATGGTTCTGACAGAGCCCAAAGAAAATTAACACACATACTACAGTACATGAAAATCATTCACAGTTATAGTCATTATCTTAAGACCGTTTCCACTTTCGTGGGTCGTTCGGCACATCCTCTTCCAGAGGCAGTGCTTATTTTGGTCATTTTGAAGACCATTACTATTTGGGGAATTATAGGAATATTCAGTCGTCGAGCTACTGGCAATCGGCGATCATTGACAATGCTGAGCGCGGTCGAGCATTGACCAGCCAGGAATCTGCACGCTTGCAGTCAGCACCTTAGAGTGCAGTCCCCTTTGAAATTGTAGGTCAGCCAAGGTGGCTTGGGAAGTACTAGCTAGCAAGTAGTGCCTTTACTGTCGGGCAGTCGGCGAGAGTAGTCGAGCATACTTCGATAGCCACCTGTTAGGAGCCTGCCACCCTCCCATGCATCTCGTATCCGGGGCGACCATCTGCCTAACAATTAACTATTACAGTTCAGGGCATAGATAAGTTGGTGATAGTTGGAATCCACTTTGCAGCACGCTATAAACTGTACTACTCCGTGTTAGAAGCCAATAAACTGGTTCAATTGCAAGTGTTTCATTCTTCATGTAGTAAGAACTTATATCAATTTCTAAACTACGGTCTGTGGGCGTCAAACCACAGTGTGTCAAACATTAGCCCAAACAGTCCACTGGTAAGATTCTAGTGGTGCTGCCAGAAGAACAGAAGAGACGCTTCGAGCAGAACTGTAATTCCCTAAGGTTAGTTCGTCAGCACACCTATCCACACACACGCCCACTAGCCTTGGCCAATCAGCCCCTGACAAAGTGGCGTCATCGTGGGATTTCGGCATAGTACCGATGTTTTGGAACATCAGTGTGGATAGAGTATGACGAATTAGCAAGAAGAAAACGATCATCGTCTGAAGAGGAAGACGGGGGGTGGTAGGAAGACAGGTGGCTGGATCAACTCATGGCTTGGAAGATGAATGCGGGAGGCGCGGCGTCAGCACGCGGCTGGAGACATCGGACGGCGGGTTCAACGCACGAGCGACGGCGGAGCATAGCGCGGATCAACACGCGGAGCGGATCGCGGCGGCGCGAGTCAACACGTTGCTGCAGGTGCCATGGCACGATCTTCAGACGTCGACAGCGACGGTGGTTGTGGCGGCGACGACGGCGACGAGAAGAAGACATTAGGGGTGAGTGGACCTCAATTTTTATTGTAACTATGACAGCGATTAAATCTTCAACAGTTATCAGACATTGAACGCGAGGATCTTGGATTTGGAGACGCGGGTGAGCGGAGTTATAATGGTGAGTTAAGCGGGGTTGTTTATTGCTTGTAAAGGCACGTTTTCTGCCAGATATATCTTGAAGTGGAACAAAAATATTTTCAGAGGCCATAGCAGCGGCGGTGTTTATGAATAGATCGGAACGAGTTCTCCAGGTAAGTCCAAAATTAAGTGTATAAGGCAGATATTAATGTTAAGAAACATCCAGATGCTACTAAGCGGAGTAGGAAATTTCGAAAGAGATTGCTAGGCAAATACTGGTCAAATTAGTAATGGATGAATTAAAGAATTATGAAAATGACTATTACCGGGGAAAAGTGAAACCGGTTGGGCGTCGTGTCAATGTAAGTGTGGCAGGAAAGCCTATATGTTAAAGTGAAGCCGAATATTTTGCGGTAAAAGGCGGCAAGGGACCGACCGATCCAGACCCAATATATAAATGTGTGACGAGTTGCGTCATTTAGGGGGCCAACATTTCTGATAACTCACAGGTACAGCCCAAGAAGTTAACCTGGTGAGGATGTAGGCGCTCCTTTCCACCCATTTGCATTTAAGTAATGCCGGTAACTTGAAGCCGGGACAAGCAGATTGGGGTGGGTTGTTATGGCTAAAAGCCTGGAGTAATGATAAATATTGGGGAAAAGAGAGAGTGATATCTCTTAGTGGGTTCTGGTGCGCAATTCTTCATTGTTGTAAAGTTGTTTGCAGAGTGGAAAAATTACCGGTCTAGGCCGGGGAAAAGTTAAAGTGTTAGGGGTATCTACTGCTGGATTAGTATAAGCTCCAGGATGTTCAGAACAACCGTTCAGGCGGATCGTTATTTGAACAGAGCTTACAGTAGGATATAGGATTAAATTTTCTATAGAAATATGGTGCAGTAGTAGACGTGCGAAACGTACAGCTGTTAATAGGACCACGCGAGTGGACACTTTCGGCTGACGTTCTAAGATTTCTCACGTGTTCAGGTTGAGGAGCAGACGTGTTCCCACCGCTATACGAATACCCATAAGTCAATCGTACGTGCTAACATTGCATAATATATTCTGAAATCATATTCAAGTACCTCTAACGGAAATTTTTGTAAAAGTATTCAGTTGTGTAAGTGAAGATGCTCAATGACACAGGATGGTTAGAATCAAGTAGAGTGTATGTAAAACGAAAGTATTTGTCATAGAAAATTAAAACATAATACATGAGATGGATAGACTAAAAAAACGAGTAAATATATAACGACGTATCTGCCACATCAAATTTAACATTTATCGCGAGGCACGGAATGGTTGAATTCGACAGGAATTAATATAAAACATAATCGCCATATAAAATTAGTAAATGGCGTGTAATCGAACGCTAGTCTGAAGATAAAACCCTAAATTACAGTATCTAGAAGGGAATCGGCGTTCATAATTTTTAATAATAAGAATAATTTGAAATTATTACGAATATTGTGCAAATCTGGTGTTTCAGTTAGGGAAAATATAGTCTCAGTGGCTTGTCTTTCATGTGTCCACAGTAATAATACGTACTCACTTAATGTAAGGAGTCAAACTGTGTGCCACATGTTAGAAATATCTGGAGCACCAAGTATATTAAAAAATGGGTGATGTAAAAAAAAAATCCGTACAGCGTTGGAAATTGGCGAACTCTGATTGTCTGGGCAACATTATGGTGTACACTCGTCAATCGAGTTAAACAGGCAAAATACGAGTGCAGTCCTTGGGAAAGGAGTCATGAACCTTTTCTTATGACACAATACGTACTCAAAAGCCTACCGTCTACTCCATACGTTTATGGAAACAAACTTACATTCATCCGTTACCAACAGATCCAAGTTACAGACATAACCATTATGTGAACCTCATTAGTCATAAATACAAACCTAATCATTTTGCCAAACCTACATCCATGTTACATGTCTTTTAAAATCTGTACATTCAAAATAGTTTGGTGAATCAGTTAACAGTCGATGTGTGATCGCAAATAAAATTGTAGTATACAGAAGTCATCACTAAGTGGCGTTATCTAGGTTAGTTAAGTATTAGAAAACGGAGAACTACGTATAATGAACGGAAAGAGAACGAAATCTGAGAGAGACCGGTGAATTAGGAGTAAACAACAAACTAATAATATCATCAACAACAATAAACGGCTAGTTAGTGGAAACACATTATAATCGATTTGCATTGTAATCTGCAAATATATATTATCCCAAGTTAGTTACTCCATGTGAATGCTATTTGAAGATAGTGTAACTGCTGTATTTGTAAACGGTTTCAACACAAGGAAGATCCATACATCATTTTAGTAACTTTGTTATCTTCCACTTCCATACACCAAGTATATAGTGTTTCCTCAGTTGCAAAATACCGAGAAGAAAATTCTTTCACAAGGTAAAAAGGAGTCTGAAGCAAAAACACTATTTGTTTGGTTTTAAGTCGATAATTTTTCGTAAATAACATTTCTTGAAGTATGTCACTGAATAGAAAAGCTAATCACTTTCTATATAAAAACTACGTACGTGTGCTAACTCCACAAATAATTCTTGGAGCATGTTTTCCTCATTTAAATGTCTTTTGTACTTGTGAGGAGTTTCACCAAAATGAGATGCCATAAGTGAATCATAAATCAAAATATGCAAAATAAGTCAACTTCTTGTCTCTATAACAGCTGTTATATGCAGTGCAAATGTTTCAGAATTAAGTTTTGACTATTGGTAATTGTTGTATGATATAAGAGCGCGTAAGAGTAACATAACTGTAACGTAAGTAAATCAAACAGCTTATAAAAATAAGTCCATAAATAGGAGATAGTGTTAGGAAGTACGGAACTCCACAAAAATTATAACGGAATAATATTTAAAGGAAAATATCAAGGGTTGTGTGAATATTCTTCTCATTTTAAAATTGTCACTAATCGGGGTGATTAAACACACAGAGCGTAATCACAGCATAAGTATTATACTAAGTAAGTCTGATTAGTTGTTAGATAATAAGCACATTGCACTACTAAGGAGAATTCAGCTATTTGTTCAGACATTAAATTGTAGTATTTACCTTGCATGAGCATCTCAAATTTGAAAATCTGTTGCTAGATATTGGAAATTATTTGTACCTTATCAAGTTTTGCAGTGATAAATACAGTCAAACCTAGAGTATTAAACGGTAGTTCACCACTGATCTAGGGAAAAATCGTGTAAATTCTGTATCATTAATAGCAGTTGCATGACTTTAGTAACGGACAGACTCACGGAAATGGTAACTAATATTTTTCAAGTTTTACTGGTGAATCAAAAAATTGCTGTTTCCAGTTAAAGAAATTGTTATATGCAATAACCAAGAAGACAGTTAACTCAGTAAATCAGAACTTGTATGGAATTCAAACGTCAAAAGAAGGAAAATACGTAACTCACATTATAATCTCCGCGGCCCAGCAATGGCCAAAACCGTTAATAAATTCATTCATATCATAGGCGAGAAAGTATATGTGCTTATGAATTGTATACAGAGACATGGATATTAATTCAATCATAAAATTAAATAATTCGCTGTCGTAGATCCCCCATTGAGGCCACCTATCCCCTTTGTCAAAATTATGTATAGTTTAGTTTTAAGACAAGGTACTGTCGGAAGTATAATTTTGCAGATAGCTGTTACGGCGAGCGGCAGACCACGGCCAGTGGCGCGCAGCGTAACCTGATATGCCCAGTCGACTGGTGCAACGCAGCAAGATTGGCGCAATGTTTGGAACACATAAGTATCGCAAACAGAACAGTTAATAATTTTAGTGTAGAACCAATTTAGTAATAAGAACGGGAATCAATCAGTTTGTCACTAAAATATATCAGCAGCATATAACAAATAGTACTTTAGAAGTAATGTATTTCTTTTGCTCAAAACATATTTCTGTTCATGGGACTTAGAACTATCATACAATCACAGTCACGGCAGACTAAGCAGTTTAAAAATGGAGTTATCTTTACTAAGGAGTGTATATTATTGTAGTAGATTCAGTATAAAATTATAATTTCCCGAAATTAAAAAAAGAAGAAATACCAAATTAGGAAATCATGACAATTTTGACACTTGTAGCGTATTGTCAACATAAATTCACTTCTTGATGATTAGTTAATGCATTTACTAATAAAACAAATGAGATTCAAGCCTTAATATAAGGTTGGAGCAATAGTGACTAGTAAAAATAATTAACTGTTAACGGAATGATGTTTTACAAAGTCCTAGACTATATTTATTGTACTGCGAATAATTATAAGCAGGTGGATGAGAGAACCATATGTTAATTTAATGTTCACACGAGACCTATCTAAGTTTTGTCATACTATTCACGTAAGCGTTGTCTGGTATACTAAAATCTTGAAAATTGTTAACGTAATCATAGACTCATCTAATTCGGGGTAGAGCAATATGTCAATTGTGGATTACTTTGAATCATGCTACTCAGTAAGAACCACTGTTCATAAGTTTTAAATTAAACTTAGTAATTGAAGCAACAGTAAACAATTTGCGGTAATCACTTGTTCTTTTCATCTAGTTGTCTAACAATCATGCTTTACAGAAACATTGCTGGACACTTGTCAAGAAAAATAGTAAACAAACATTTTATCGATCGTTCCTAAGCTGAATAATTAATTTAATCTATCAGAAGCAGTATACCATAGTTCATACTTAGAATATCTTAGAAAGCAGAACAAAATATTTGCAAACTGAGCAAGATGTGATTAAATTTAACCAAGTATCGATACATTATGACGATCTTAGTTTTAAGTATGACTTATTGTAATCAGTTTGTACCGGAAATAATAAGGATGACAAAACACTGCTATACCAAACGTTACGCAGATAGTAGTTGCTATGCCGAACTCAAATTAAACAGCACATGTTGAGAATGACCATACCCCATCTACTCCATAAATTATATATTTTTTAATGTCATTTGTATGATGTTTTATTGTTCCTATGTTAGAAAATTCTGATTGACTTTGTTTATCTTCAGGCTTGGCCGACCACCTACACCAGAATTGAAAAATAAATATTTAAAAATGTTGCCAATATTTTTGTGAGCTTCAAAGTGGAAATCCAACTATGTCGAATATTGTACTTTCCGGCATTGTGGAAAATGCCATGTTCTAATGGGAGAGGAGTGTAAGAGGTCATTTTGAAGACCATTACTATTTGGGGAATTATAGGAATATTCAGTCGTCGAGCTACTGGCAATCGGCGATCATTGACAATGCTGAGCGCGGTCGAGCATTGACCAGCCAGGAATCTGCACGCTTGCAGTCAGCACCTTAGAGTGCAGTCCCCTTTGAAATTGTAGGTCAGCCAAGGTGGCTTGGGAAGTACTAGCTAGCAAGTAGTGCCTTTACTGTCGGGCAGTCGGCGAGAGTAGTCGAGCATACTTCGATAGCCACCTGTTAGGAGCCTGCCACCCTCCCATGCATCTCGTATCCGGGGCGACCATCTGCCTAACAATTAACTATTACAGTTCAGGGCATAGATAAGTTGGTGATAGTTGGAATCCACTTTGCGGCACGCTATAAACTGTACTACTCCGTGTTAGAAGCCAATAAACTGTTCAATTGCAAGTGTTTCATTCTTCATGTAGTAAGAACTTATATCAATTTCTAAACTACGGTCTGTGGGCGTCAAACCACAGTGGTGTCAAACATTAGCCCAAACAGTCCACTGGTAAGATTCTAGTGGTGCTGCCAGAAGAACAGAAGAGACGCTTCGAGCAGAACTGTAATTCCCTAAGGTTAGTTCGTCAGCACACCTATCCACACACACGCCCACTAGCCTTGGCCAATCAGCCCCTGACAGTAGAGCAGGAAGAAGAGAGATTTTCTTTATTAAATATGGTTCTGACAGAGCCCAAAGAAAATTAACACACATACTACAGTACATGAAAATCATTCACAGTTATAGTCATTATCTTAAGACCGTTTCCACTTTCGTGGGTCGTTCGGCACATCCTCTTCCAGAGGCAGTGCTTATTTTCAAAGCACGTCTACATATTACCCGCTTGCTAGGTCTGTCATAGTTTTTATGAGAGGAAGCGGATGTGTTGACATCTGTCAGAGAAACGGGTAAATTGTGTTCTATGTGAGATGTGTATTTATGTTCGTGAAATGCGGAGTTTGGGGTCTGTTCGCACCGCAGTCAGGAAGCCAGGTCCCGTGGTGGTGGTGGTGCATTGACGCGCGCAGCAACACTGAGAAGTATTTATTTTAAAAAAATACGTATAACAGAACAAAAAATATTTCTTAGAAGTACGATCTAAATGCATTTTCAGATGCCAACGTAGCCACACGAAGATAGCTATAAGAATATAAGAATCAATACTGACGGCATAATAGAGTTAATGACTAAATTGATAATTCGAAATTGCATCTAAAAAAAGTTAAACATAGTTAGTCATTGTAATTTAGTATGACGATAGCACAATATATAGTAGCTGACACAAAAAAATCGGCAAGTCGTGCAGGTTGGGAGCTATATTGATTTTAGAAATCTCATACATTTGTTGAATGATGATGAGTCTGTTTAATGTGTAATATAAGGAATATTGCAACATACAAATCCAGTTGGAGGTAAGGGTATGGAAAACATTGGAAGATCCTGTTTTGAGGACAGAATTTGATAGAGCTTTGAATGACCTGAGATCAAATAAGGCAGTTGGAACTACTGATATTCCTGCAGTGGAAGAAATCCAGATATTATTCAATCCGATATAAATAAAGTTATGAAACAGGAGAAATTTTAACTGGTTTTAATAAACGTATCGTCTTCACATTTCCGAAGACAGAACTAGCCGAAAAATGTGAGAATTATCGCACCATAAGTCTAGCATCACATATTTCAAAATTACTTACCAGAATAATATACAGAGGAATGGAAATGATAGGCCTACCTGAAGATCAGTTTGGGTTTAGCAAAAACCACGGCACAAGGTAGCAATTCTAGTTTTAAGATTAATACTCTAAGGGTGGATCAAGAAAAACAAAGATGCCTTTATGGCGTTTGTTGATTTAAAAAAAAACTTTTAATAATGGTAAGTTGGACAAGATGTTCAAAATTTTAAAGAAATCGGTTTTGAAATATCGAGACAGAAGAATACTTTATAAACTGGATAAGAATCAAATGGCTACAATAAAAGGTTCAAGAGAGACATGCATCAGTTAAAAAGGGTGTGAAACAAGGATAAAAAGTCTATCTCAATTAATTTTCAACTTGTATGTAGAGGAAGCTATAAAGGAAATGAAAGACAAATATTTTAATTTCAAATATCGATCTAGAACTTCATGAACCCTATGTGCGGAGCACTTTATGGTAGTGAAGCAAGGACTTTAAGAATACTAGAAAGAAGGAAAATTGAAGCATTTGAAACGTGTGAAATGTGGTTCTATACAAGAATGCTGAAAATTAAGTGGACAGATAAAGTATGAAATGAACGAGTTTTGGAGATGATTGGTGAGGAAAGAAGTTTATGGAAGAGGCACAGAAAGAAGCGAGAGGATGGTGGGTCATATTTTGAGACATGCAGAATTGATTAATTTATAAGTGGAGGGAACAGTCGAAGGTAAGAACTGTAGAGGAAGGCAGAGATTAGAATATATGAAGCAGATAATTAAGGACGTAGGGTGTAAGTGGTATGCTGAGACGAAAACGTTAGTGCAACAGAGGAAGGGATGGAGGATTGCGTCATACCAGTCGAAAGACTGATGACAGCAAAAAACATTTGATAGGAAGAGGTCGAAAAATCCACGTGTTAGAAGGTCTCGTGCAGTCTGGAGAATGAAAGCTGCGGAGGACTACGAGCTGCAGTCCTAACATTCGGAATTTTCCCCCTGGGGTCATTCGTGGTAATCATACATTGAAGACGTAGTGGGATAAGAAAATGCAAAATCTCAAGCTGGCGGTAGCAACTCGAAAGAATGTGCAGTGTGGGTGCTTTCATTTGTACTCTCATGAGTTGTGTGAAAATGCAGCACCACACGAATTAACAAACTTTGAACGCAGAATGGTAGTTCGCGCTAGACGCTTGGGGCATTTCATCTTATTTCTCTCCTGTCATTACAACCTAAATTAGCTGGTGGATGAATTATTTCACTGCACTGGTAAATGAAAGAAGAATTTTGCATATTCGCCAACAAATTCAGACGAAAACGACGTCGTTTGTGATCCCAACCAAATTTACGTGTCAATTCTGTGACGATTTCGTAAGGGCGGTAGCAAGCAGTCACAAATTGAGCGGTTCTCCGCTGTACTTTTTCTAACGCGTCAATCAATCCCTTGCGATATGGATCCCAAACTCCATACTAGTAATCCAAATGTGGACGCACGAGAGTTTTATAAGCTGTTTCATTAGTATGAGCGTTGCAATTCTTCAAAATACGACGTAAGAATCTTAACTTAGAATTAGCTTTACCAACAACGGAAGTTATTTGCTAGTCCCTTTTCATGTTCTGTCCTATTACCTCCAAATACTTCACATAATCAACGGTGTTAACAACTGAGCTGTTCACTGTGTAATCGTGAGCAAACGGATTCTTTTTGTTAGTTGTGCGCATTGCTTTTGACTTTTTGCAGTTTAGTGTGAGTTGCCATTTACGGCACCATTCCGAAATAAAATCCAGATCGCGCTAAATTTCTAAGCAATCGTCAGAGCACCTTACTTTCCTATAGATAACTGCATCAACAACAAACAATTACATCCCGCTATTAACGTTGTCACCGAGATCGTTAGTAAAATTTAAGAAAAAAGTTGTCCTATTACACTACCTTTAGGTACGTCCGAAGTAACATCTAGAGCAGGGCCGGCGTTTCGTGTTAGGCCCGGGTGGGTAGTCAGGCAGTTTGGACTGCGGGGGGGGGGGGGGGGGTAGTTATTTTAAAATTATTTTTTAGTTTACTATTCAGTATTAATCGCACAATACAAAAAAATGTTCTCTGTTCTGCTTGTTTAGAAATTAACCGATTCAACAATTTTAATTCAAAATTTACGGAAAATATCTTGAGGTGTTTCGAATCGAATATTTTCGCTTCTACCTTTGTCGAGGCGCTTGGGAATTTTACGCTGATGTGGGATTTTTTCGTTCGTTGATCTCAAAGTTAGTACCTGACGGCACACATTTCCTACAAATATCTTGGAATTTTGAATCTCGATCACAGTATAATACTCGCTGATTGCATCTATCTTCTTATACGATTCAATTAACTCATAGATTCGATCTCTATGGATCAGAATTCAAAATTTCGAAGCGATAAAAAATTAAATTTCTACAATCGATGTCAAATAGAAAATACACAAACGATTCCATGTAGGAGTAAAATGCAGAAGCCTGCAGTGGCAGCACTATCTACTTCTCTGGTTACAGAATGATTGTATAAATATTTAATTAACTGCTGATAATTTCTCTTACTGTTTTAAAATATTTGAATCTCACCAACTATCGGAAAAAAATAAATATGCACAACCATAATTCAAGAAAATAACTAAACTTGTAATCTTTATAAATAACTTTCTGGTCAATAGGCTGCAAGAGAAGGCAAATCATAATTAGTCCCTTTTTCTACTCCGATTTGCCGTTTCTCAAACAGTCCAAGTCGTTTTGGCAAGTATCGCATGTAGTTTATCAAATCTATAACAGTTCCAACGTATTTTCTTGCGGTTATAACTCCTTCAATTCCATCTCGTACAAGATTGAGATTATGAACACTACAATACACAAATTAAGCCCGAGGAACTTTTTTGCGTATTCGTAACTGAAATCCTGTTATTTTTCCAGAAACATTAGAAGTCCCATCTTAGTAGTGGCCTCTGGGTTTTGAAAGCACCGACTTGTGCCTGGCGAAAATGTCAATGACCGGATCAAATGAGGTTTCTGCCTTTGTTTTCGCACTTAGAAACTATACAGTAAAATGTTCACTTGCACTGAAGGCTTCAAGGTACTAAATATTTTCTATAACTCTGTATCGAACATCTGTTTTGGATGAGCCGTTGAAATCGCTGGACCACGTTAGTATCACCGACATTTTTTAACGCTTCAGTGCAGCAGGTAATATGAAGGAAACAAGTGCCGTGAGGGTTTATCCGAAAAGTGTGTATTTTGTTGTATAAACAGTAGTGTTTCTCCAAATGAAACCAATACTAAGTCCGATGTGGAGATTTTTCGTAGAAAAAAATTGATCCTTTGAAAAAGAGTTTTTACTATACTATCATTGCTTTAAAAAGTCATATGAAATCTATGGATAAAGAAGGTTTAAAGAGTGTTCAAAACTAAATGCAGTCTTAAGTTGCAGGAAGAAGAAAAAATATCAATGTCAGTCTAGTGCAATGGTTGAAGCAAATATTTCCATCAAAAGAAGTGGTGGCAAATGAACGGTCATAAATGTTCCATGTTATTATCACTAGTCAGCAGGTTTTTGTCAGTTCCACCTATTAGTGATGCTAGCGAAAATTTTTCAATGAAGCAGTAATAATTTATTATGAAAAAAAAGCAATTTCAAACGAAACGAGAAAAGGATGACAAGCATTGGTTTTTAAAATTTAACTTGTCATTTTTAACTTTCGAATAATTGTTTCAGTAATTAGAAAACTATTATTATTATGAATTATTTATTAAAAGTCAGTTGCTGACGGATTGATTTGATTATGAAATGTAAACATCCTTTCACTTTACATTTTTATCAAACAGAATTAATTAGAAAGCAAACGATGATCTGTGACACCAAATAACGTTTTCATACAATTTCTGCTTCTTTTTCCGCTTCCATAATGTAACTTCCGTTTCATCTCCAGTACATACGCGTGTTTATTCATTACCTATATACTTGTGAATATAGTGAAGAACAAAAATAAGAATTCACTTTTACTTACTCTCGGCTGAACAAGGCCATCTTTTAAAGTTCCAGTGGACCTAAGAGCAATACAAATTAATATAAATTCTTCGCGGGTTTGCCGCCGGATTACATTTTCTGCTGACGAGCTTTCGGCGACTTGCACTGCCGCCATCATCAGGTCCGTTGTATCTAAATACAAACCCGCGAAGAATTTATATCAAAGATACGCCGGGAAAGACTTATCTCTCATAGCAATACAAATTTATCCCTCACATTCCGCTGTCTTCTAATATTATCTACACTCATTTGGTTTCTCCTTTACAACTTGACTACGAATTTACCCATTTGAAATTTTTTGTCGATAATACAGGCAGATTCAGCAGAAGCGCCTTCGAAATACACTAAGGCGGCTTTAATGCAAGACTGTTTTGGTCGTACGACATTTTACCGGAGCATTCTTTCACTCACAACGATTGTTTGCCGTCAATGGAGCTCAGTAGGAAATAGCTGTGATGTAGATCTCTGTTGAAACGTCAATAAAATTTTGTGGTAGGGCTCATAGTGTTGTTGTGGGTACACAGTCTATTTTACATACATTTAGAATGATGAAACTAATATGCTTAGCTGGTCTACTCTCTTTGTCTCATTTCTTTCCTCTATACACGCTCAGTCGCTCTCAAATTCCGGGTGGGTATTTTACCCACCCAGAATTTCCCGGGTGGGTACTGCTTACTGCTACCCACCATACCCACATTATCCGCCGGCCCTGATCTAGAGTAAAGGTACGGTTCCGAACACGACTGCAGTCCGCAGACGGCCGACCTTCAAGGCCGACCACAGGCGTCACCACTGGTTTCTATGGCTTTCTACGAAATGCGTTCGGAAGACGGCAACAGCGTCGCCGGCAGCTGAGCCCTGCCGTCTCCGCTTACCGCGCTACTGCGCACGAACCAGTAGTGCCGCCAGCCGCACGTAGAAGGAAAGCATTTACTTGGTGACAATGTTTTTCTGATAACGAAGAAGGAAATTTAATAAATTCTGTGCAAAAATATCCAGTGATTTATGATGCAATACCGAAATGTCTTAATTGAAGAGAATGTTTGGTAGGCTATAGCACAAGAGCTAAATAAAACAAGTAAGTATTATAAGGTTGTGCTTTTACTTATAAATATATTTAAATGTAAAATGTTCATACATATAAAATTACATTATTTATCATACATAGTGAGCAAAATAATGAATAATAAGGGTAAAGTCTGTCCGCCAAGAGTATATATTTTACTCATTATTTGTTATAAATCAGTCTTTATGATACATTATTAATGAATTCTTTTTGCCACATCACTGAACCGTATTCACTGAACCGTATTCACTGCAGAAGAAATCTTTCAGTTTGTCTCTAATCTCAAATCCTTGGCTGTTTAAAAATCCTCGAAACCGAGAAAAGTTTAACATGTTATCCTGGCTTCTAGCTTCATTGTTAATGTAAGTATAAAATGGAGTATTTTTTTCTTCAAGGCAATTTTCACGTAATAAATTGTGTAAGCAACACGCTGCCAATATCAGATCATAAACCACATCTGGAGCAACGGAAATCGGAGTATAAGCAACTCTAAACACTTGGCTTATTAGCCCAAAAGCATTTTCCGTCACACGTTGTCCACGGCATAATATATAGCTATAAATTTGTTTTTCTCTTTCTAATCGTGCAACTCTTTTTGAATATGGCTTCACCATATATTCACTCAGAGCAAACGCTTCGTCTCCAATCAAAAAATGGGGTAACACCACAGTTGAGCCAGGCAAACATTTTGGTGGAGGGATATTAAATGTCTTTGATGCTATTTTTTCCCCATGGCTGATTTTTGAAATATGCCGTTATCAGATTCTTTCCATAAGCACCGACATCAACGGCTATGAATTTATAATTTGCATCCACGATAACCACCAAAACAATTGAAAAGTAATTTTTGTAGTTAAAAAACAGTGAACGCTCTGACGCGAACGTTTGCCATCTATACCACCTACAAAATTAAGTATATTCCATTTCTGCAAAAATTCTGGTTCGATATGTTTGAAATCACTTTGCATAGGAGAAGGCATCAATATTGGCATCAGTTTCAGTCTTAAAACCCTAAGCACATGTTTCACAATACGTGATATGTACGATCGTGATATACGATAAGCAAATGATAGAGACTGGTAGCTTTCGCCTGTAGCCAAAAATCTGAAACAAAACGAAACATGTTACTGATATATTTTCTTTTTGCAGGTAATGACTGCAAGAAGAAATGGAAATTTATCAGTGATGGTTACCAGAGACTCAAAAAGAGAAGTAAATTAGGAACAGGCTCTGCTGCCTCAAAAAATTATAAGAACAAGAGACACCTGCAGCTGTCGTTCCTTAACGCTGTTTCTCAGCACAGATCAGGTGGATCAAATATTCCAGCAATAGAAAATGAAGAGGATACAGAAAATACAGCGGAAACCGAAGAGAAAAATCTTGGAATGGAACATTCGACACTACAGAATGACAAATTGCTGAATACAGATACAGAAGAAAACGATGAAACAACTGAGCTATCCAACGTTAAAGAAAAAATACCAGTGCAGTATCGAAAATAAAGACGCCATAGAAATTGCAGTGACGATAAACTTATAAAAGTGTAGAGAGAAAGGGACGATAGGGGGCAATTTTTTTTGAAAAGTATTAGTAAAAAGAAGAATGACGATACTGAATTATTTTCCAGTCGTATTGCAGAAGTTTTAAGGAGTTTCCACCAGTCTATAAGGCAGAAGCTAAAAAAAAAAAAAAAAAAAAAAAAAATATCGGCGTAATGATTTCCGATTATGAAATAATGGCAGCGAGGTCTCATCCTAATCAAAGTTAAAGAGATTGTAGCTCTCCTTCAACGCCAAATTCTTCATCATCAGAAAATGTACACGACACGCCAGGTCCTAGCAATGCAGCACGACATGACAAAGTACTTTTTACAAATGGAACAATGCAGTATATATCAGGTGACTCTGTTGTCAGCCGTGCGTCTCCAGAACCGACAGATCTGACAATCCAGAAGACTAAAGAAAATGATAAATTTACAAATTTGTAGACTTACCTTAAAGTTAAGAATAATTTTTGTTCTGCACTTACAGCAGTTCTTAAACATTGTGGTTTAATTTCCTCACAAATAAAGCGGAGTACAAAATCAAAGTCTCTTATTTAAACGACAATAGCTCCTGAATATTGTTTCGTCACTCAAAATATGTTTTTTTAATGAGTACTGAATAAGTCCCTTCTTCTGCTCTGTTTTTGTACAAGGGCATTTTGAGCTTTCTTCTTTTGTTGGTGTTATTCAATAGCAAAACATCATCATCTTTCTCTTCCAACAGAACTTCAATGATTGCAGCAGAAATATCAGACATCTTGCCTTGCTTAAGGAACGGTTAAGAGCGGACTGCACGGCTGAACTGTTGCGGATTTTCGAACACCCTTCACCACAGGCGACAACAGGTTTGCAGTTTTTGTTTGCTACCTGGGGTTGGCGTCGGACGCTGCAGCCGTGTTCGGAACCCTACCTTAAAAGATGCTTCCCCGTCAACAACTTCATATTGTTAGAAAAATCCAGTTAGAACATCCCGCAACCATTCCCAAATCTGATTCGATATACCATACGCTCGAATTTTCGCTAACAGTCGGTTGTGTGGCACGGGGACAAAAGCTTTCTGAAAATCCAAGAAAACTACACCAACTTTTGAACCTGCATCAATAACATTCATTACGTCATAAGAAAAGAGGGCCAATTGTGTTTCACAGGATCTGTTCTTCCGAAATCTGTGTTTGTTCCTTATAAGTAACTCATTTTCATCTAGAAACTTCATAATGTTAAAACATAAAATATGCTCCAGAATTATACTGCAAACAGATGTTAACGATATGGGTCGATAATTCTACATCTACGTCTACATCTACATATATACTCTGCAATTCACAAAATTGTGGGTGGCAGAGGGTGCTCAGCACCAAAGCTAATCTCTTTGCTGTGCATTCCAATCCCTAATGGTACGAGGGAATAAAGAATTCATATAAGAATCAGTCCGGCACCTTATTTCTGTAATTTTATCTTTCCTGTCCTTCCGACTCAAATAGGTTGGTGGAAGAAGTATTTCACTACACTCAAAAGTGAAAGTGGGAGTACGCATGTTTTCCAATAAGTTTAAACGAAACGTGTGTCGTCTATCTACCAGAGACTCCCAACCTAATCTACTAATCAGTTCTGTGACGCTTTCATAAGGAATGTAGCAAGCGGTCACGAATCGAGCGGCTCTTCTCTGTACTTTCCCTATACTTTCGATCAACCCCTTATGAAACGGATCCCAAATGGCACAACAATAATCCAAATGTGGACGCACAAGAGATTTGTACGCTATCTCCTTTGTTTGTTCATTACAATTTTTCAAGATTCGACCTATGAATCGCAGCCTAGAATTTGCTCTACCTACTAACGAATTAATGTGTATGTCCCATTTCATGTTCCTTTGTACTGTTACTCCCAAATATTTCATAGAATCGACCATATCAATAACTGAACTGTTTACCTCGTATTTCTGAACAATCGGATTGTTTTTGTTAGTTATGCTCATTGTCTTGCACTTTTTAACAATTTAGAGTAAGTTGCCACTCAGCGCACCAAGCCAAAATAACATCCAGATCGCGCTGAATTTCTAAGCAATAGGCCAAATTTCTTACTTCCCTATACATAACCGCATCATCAGCAAACAATCTAAAAAGGCTTTTCACTTTGTCTCCGAGATCGTTTATAAAAATTAAGAAAAGAAGAAGTCCTATTACACTTCCTTGAGGTACACCCGATGTAACATCTAGATTAGAAGAACTTTCTCCTTCAACGACAACATGCTGAGACCGACCAGTTAGAAAATCCTTTATCCATTCACAAAGCTGATCCGATATACCGTACGTTCGAAGCTTCGCTAAAAGGCGGTTGTGTGGCACAGAGTCAAAGGCTTTCTGGAAATCTAAAAAGATTGCATCTACTTGTGAACCTGCATCGATAACTTTAATTACGTCGTGTGTAAATAGGGCCAGCTGTGTTTCACATGATCTTTTCTTCCGAAATCCGTGTTGATTTGTTGTAAGCAAATTATTATCATCTAGAAAATTCATAATGTTCGAGCATACAATATGCTCCATAACTCTACTACAAACAGATGTTATAGATATGTGACGATAGTTCCCAAGATCACTTCGATCACCTTTTTTTAAAATCTGAGTTACTTGCGCGATTTTCCAGTGTGAAGGTACTTTTCGCTCTTCTAATGATTTACTGAATATATCAGACAGAAATGGCCCGATTTCCGCCGCATACTCTGAAAATAGTCTTACTGGAATTCCATCCGGGCCCGGTGCTTTCCCCCACTTCAGGAGCTCTAATTGTTTAACGATACCTGCAGTATCTGTTCGTAATGATTCCATCACCGACTCGCCACGGCGTGGGAAAACGGTAATACTATCCTTATGTTCATTTGTAAATGAATTTTTGAATACAGTATTTAGTACGTTAGCTTTATCGCGACTTTCATTAACCTCGGAACCTTCACGAATTAGTGCTGGAATATTGCTGTTGGTACAATTAACTTTTCGTACATACGACCAAAATTTCTTTGGGTTTTCTGTGAGACTCTTAGAGAGAGAGTTGGAGTGAAAATCGTTAAAGGCCTCGCGCATTACATTCTTAATACGTCCTCTTAAATCAGCTAAGGTTTCTAAATCTCTGCGACACCTCTTCCTTCTTGAGTGTGCGTGTATTTTCCTTTGTTTTTTCGGTAATCTTTTGACTTCACATGTGTACCACAGTGGATCATTCTCCCTCTTTATTGTCCGCTTTGGTATATGTATTTCCAGGCCTTCCCTGACTATACATATAAAACGATGCCACATCTTTTCAACGGTGTCCTTTGTTGACTTGAAGTTATGGTAATTATTCCTCAGGTAGGTTCTAAAACACTCCTTTGAGGCCTTACTGAATCTGTATACTTGTAGGTTCATTAACTAGCTGCTCGAGATGATTATCTGACAACAACTCGAGAATTACTTCAGAAGCTGCCTTATCCCTGCTACCTGTGATGTGAACGTAATTACGCCAGTCAATATAAGGCAGATTGAAGTCGCCTCCTAGAATCATAGTATGATCCTTGAAACGGCTAGCTATACTATTTACATTATTTCTTAACTCCTCGACGATAGCTATGTCGGAATCGGGTGGACGGTAGAAGGCGCCTATGATGAGTTTTGACCCAGCTACGTTGAGTTTAATCCATATGATTTCACAGATCGTATCGACGTCTATTCCTAGGATCCCACCGATCTGTTTTCTTGAAAATTCGATCACGAATTGGGCTATGTATACAATTGGCGGAGTTATGTCGTTTACATCAGTGCTGAATGCAGGAGGCGCTATTGCAGATCCTTGCTGAATGGCCGAATGAATTGTGTAAATAACTGATTTCTGGCCTTCGATTTGAACGAAGAACCACCTGTCCTTGAGGTAGCTTAAAGTGAGAACTATATAGCAATCTGGGATGTCGGTTTTTTTTTTTTATAACTTGTCTTTAAGTTTTATGTGCCAGACCTTGTCATAGGCTTTTTCGATATCGACATATATGGCAGCTATAGACTTATTCCAATTGAAGCCTTTACTGATTTGTTCAGTGAGCCTTACTAATTGGCAGGTGGTATCTACACTGTTTTGGAAACCGAATTGTTCGCGGCTGATCGTGTGTTCATAATCTAGGATAGCTTTAATCCTCTTCAGCAGAATCCCTTCCAGCGACTTGGAGGAAGCAGGTAGTAAGCTGAATAGTCTAAAGTTATTTGGGTTCAATTTGTCTTTACCCCTTTTGTGGAGAGCTGAGACCTTGGCTGCCATCCATCCTGATGGAAAGAAATGTTGGCGGAGACATGCGTTCAATATTTTAATCATAAGCACAAGATCTTTCCATCGTAAGTTTTTAATATGAATGTTACCCATGTCATCTATTCCAGGTAATTTTTTGGTGATTAGTTTTTTGATGACTGACCTTCTTTACCGGATATTGTTAGCTCTGGCTGGTCAAAAGGGGATCTGCTTGGTCTTTCTTCTACTCGTCAAACAGTTGCGGCCTCCTCCTGCTCTTCCGCTGGAGTTAGAGGATAGTCCGCTACCGTGTGTTGGATGGAGAAGTGCTCTGCCAGAATTTCAGCTTTCTCCAATGGCAAAAAGCGAGTATCTGCGGGGCGCATTATTGGTGATTTGGCTTCCTTTGGCTCCTTTAAATCGTGGATTAAATCCCGGGCTTCCCTATTTTCTAGCAAGAGGGATATTTTGTCCTCCAACCTTTCCGTTCTTCTTTCCTTTAGGCGCGCAGTCAGCTGTCGAGAGAAGTACCGGATTGTACGGTGGTGGGCATTGTCATGGAAGCGTTGCCAGAGAGTCCTATATCGATTCCTTAAATATCTGAGATCTTCGAGTAAGGCTGGTAGTCCATGATGGAAGTTGTTATTTATGATGGTGGTGGTGGCTGACACTTTCCTTGCGGCTTCCTTGCCCGTGTTGTTGAAGTGGTTAATGGCCTTCTCGATGCGGTCAGGCGTCGAATAATTGACGGTGGTATTTATTTTGTTGCGAATCTATCTGGAGAAATAATTCCAGTTTGTTTCTTTCATTTATCTATTGTTGATATGGGTAGAGTGAAATTTTTGCGTTGTATCACGATAGGGTTGTGTTCTAACGATAGGTCCTTCATTGTTTGGAGATGTATGTCGCGGATGACGTTTTTGGCCACGACAATGTCGAGGACGTAAGGTAGGGCGTTGCCGCGGTTTGGAATGTATGTAGCCTCAGTGG
>CM061921.1:203150493-203197269 GCA_031002005.1 Vandiemenella viatica | reverse complement strand
AAAGCTCTAAAAAACATGATTCTTCTTTCTGTGTTACATTGCGATCGCGGACCGTATTGATAGGGCCCTGGGGGCGGATGCGGCCCGCGGGCCGTATCTTTGACATTTATTTATTTATTTACTTGTTTACGGACTTTGGGTCCATTTGTACAACTTTAAAATTTCACAATGGTTGGTATACAATGCTTTAAATATCATACAAAACAACTTAATAAAAAAATAGCTTATAGTCTACTATTACTAGACTAATCAAATTTTTACAATATACTAAAACTACCAAGTCAAAAACAAATTTAAATTTACTGTTACTTGTTCATTCATATCTTAATACAAAAGAGCGTAACAAACTGTCTTGGTTGAATGACGTTGTTCCAAGTTTAACCCTATTATGACAGTTAGCAAGCTTGCACATTCTTGTTAGGGGATTATTTTCTGTATACAAATGTTTATATTTCAATAGGGAAAATGTTGTTGATTGACGAGTAATTCTTTGGGGAACGTTGAATCTTAAACTACCTAGCAATTCTGAACAATCAATATTACCATTGCACAAATTTAACAAAAATTTGAGATCATTTAGTTCACGAAATGATTGCAGAGATGGTATTCTTAAGATGGATGCAATTTGGGTGTATTTATGATCATGAAATGGGTCTGGAAAACCCATTCTAAATGCCATATATCTAAAAAAATTATGCTGAACAGTTTCTATTCTTTTGGTTTGAGATAATATGTAAGGTGACCAAATTACTGATGAATATGCTAATGTTGATCTTACAATGGAGAGATATATTATTCTAAGTGCATCAGTGGAATGGATTTCGCGACATGTCCTCATAACAAAACCAAGTTTTTGTAAGGATTTGGTTACAATGGTGTCAACATGTTCATCGAAACTCATTTTACTGTCAAATATTACACCCAAATCGTTAACTGAGTACACCCGTTCCAACTCAATACCTCTTACAGAGTATTTTGATAAAATTTTCTTACTTGATCGTGTAAATGAAATACTTTTGCATTTTAATGGGTTCAAATGTAAGTCATTATCTTTACACCAGTTATTGAGAGCAGTGCAACAATTCTGAAGATCACATATGTCTTTAATTGACTCTATACTTTTAAATAATTTTAGGTCATCAGCAAAAAATTAAAAAACTTGACATTTTTTAAAATTTTACATATGTCGTTTATAAAAATGATAAACAGAAGTGGACCGAGATGGGAACCCTGTGGTCCACCAGATAGTACTAATATTTCAAATGAAGTAAATGTTTTATATTTAACTATTTGAACCCTGTTAGTTAAGTAACTTTCAAGCCACTTGAGAAGGGATCCCACAATCCCAAAAGATTTAAGTTTGAGAACAAGTAGTTTATGATTGACTGAATCAAAAGCTTTACTGAAGTCAGTATATATACAATCAACTTGAGTTCCATTTTCTAAGGAGGATAAAATATATTGTGAGTAACACATTAAGTTTTATTGGACATTTCTTCTTTCCATGAATCCATACTGGTTTGGTGATAGGTAAGGAAACATCTTAATCTTTAATTTATTAGTAACAATGGATTCCAGGAGTTTTGGTATTACGTTTAAATTTGAAATGGGTCTGTAGTTTCTAATATCGCTTTTGGGGCCTGATTTGTGTACAGGAGTGATAAATGCTGATTTCCATTCATTTGGGACTATGCCTTCACTAAGAGATCCATTAAATAATAATTTCAATATTGAAGTTATTATATATTTGCATTTCTTAAGCAATATTGGTGGAATACCATCAGGACCTGCACTTTTATTGTCATCAAGTTTTTCGATTTCTGAGAGAATTTCTGAATTGGAAATATTAATTGAACTTATAGTAAAATTTGTTTGATCCTCTAAGTGTACTGTAGTGTTATGAGAGGGTTTATAAAATGATTTAAAGTATTCCGCAAATGCATTAACTATACTTGTACCTCCATTTAGGGCCTGCGAGTCTTTAAACATGACATTGGGTAAATCTCTACTACATCTTTTGGAGTTAACATATTTCCAAAAATTTTGAGGATTTTCTGTAATTGAGTTCCCTAATTCTATACTGAAGTTATTAAGGTCTCTTTTGGCTAAGGTCTTGCATTTATTTCTGAGATTAGAAAATTGAAAGTAATTTTGTCCAGTTTGCTTGTAAAGCATATGAGCTGTCTTTTTCTCGATGATAGTGGTTCTGAGTTCCTTAGAGTACCATCTTGGGAATTTTGACACAAAGATTTGTTTTCTTGGTACATACAAATTTATACACTTATTTATACAAGAGTAAAATCCACTGACACACTCCTCAAAAGAGTTTCCATTCCAGTCAATATTAGATATGAAGTTTCCCAATTCTAATGTTATACTAGGGTAATCTGCTTTACTAAAATCTTTAATCCAATTTTTGTTTTGTACCGAGGGATTGTCACACTTAACGATATACTCTAAACATAAAGATGGATGATAAGCATCGGAAGATACTACACACTCATTAGCTAAAGAACAATTTATATTGAGAAAGTTTGTGAATATGAGATCAAGTGTTACACCAAAGATATTCACATTGTTATTAATTTGAAAAGTGTTCAACAACGATGTTGTATCCGATAATTTCTTTGATAATGTCTTTTCCCGAAGAGTTGTCTTAACAGTGTAGAAAGGATAGCTGCCATTAATACTGTGTCTCCACTGCACATTTGGCATATTAAAGTCTCCAAACAGTACCCAGTTAGAGTCTGGGAACTTAAGATTTATCTCTTCAACAGCCTTGCAGTAAAAAATCATGGTAGTTTCTGTTGTTAGTGGAGGAAAGTATGCAAGTCCTATGATTAAGCTATTTTTGTTTCCTAAGATTCTTATAAATAAGTGCTCAACATCAGTCGACACTTCTAATTGGAGACATTGGTATTTATTCTTAATAGCTATTAGAACACCACCACCTCGACATCACTAGTATAAGTTTTAAAAATATGTTTTTTTTTAATCCAAACAGACAAGGAATAATGTACTTATTAAAAACCACGGTTTCAAAAATTTTGTGGATGTTTCTGGTCTGTCCCGACATACAGTTTTAATGTTTCTTCTATAATGCCTGCTTATCACATTGTACATGCCACATGGAATTTTCAGTCATTTATTTATTTTATTTGACACTCATTGTATATTATGAACGTTGTATAATTAAATGCCTACTGATTCACGATACATCACGTAAATTTGTTGTCGCATTATAAGTGACAATGATATGATCTAAGAGATAGTAGTAGTACACAGAAGCAATCAGTCGAATTAAACAATAGTTATTTACTTACATCCGCATCAGCTGAAACAACAAAGAATAAAAGATTCAATTGGACAATGGTTCCTACCCCATCGGTACTCCTGTACTCTACAAGTAGATTTTTCCTTTTTTTTTTTTACTATATGCTTCGTCGACATCGAGGTCATTAGAGTCGGTAAAGGACAGGGACAAGGAACGGGGGAGAAATTCTGGAATGGCCTTTTGAAGGAACCATTCCGGCATTCTACTGGAGTGATTTGGGGAAACCACGTCAAATTCAAATCTGAAAGGCTGGACGAAGATTCGAACCTGCGTCCCCCCAAATGCGAGGTAAGAACGTTACTGCAAGTGGAAAAATCGTCAAATGGTTCGACCAGTTCAGGATAGGTCACATAATTTATTGCCACTTAATACGTGAGTATAACTGATGTTACTACCGTATGGTTTTTAGTGCAGTCAATAGGTGGCACCTACCAACAAGGTGAAAGATAGTAGAAGCAGTTGCTAACATGAATTAAGAATTGTTCCACACGACCTAGTGAAGTCTTTACTTCCAGGTTTCAGAACTCACTGGGAATTTTCATGCATCCCTGCATCCTGCTTCATCATTTTTATTTAACTTAACGGATAATCAATAACTTAACGTCAACCTGGCCCTGGTAGGTTAGAGGCTAGCGAACTGACCTCACGTTGCAAGGGTCGCCGATTCGAGATCCGCTGAGGCATGGTTGGCTTTAATTAAACGTTGTGTCTGTCCTCTGTTGTGCACATTGGATAGAGAACGCTAAGTAGTTTTTAAAAGTGCATTTCCATGATTATGTATAGTGTGTCCTCTCTCCAAACAGTGCTGACACTATTTAGAATTCCAGATAATGACGAGACGCCCATTAATAACTTCGGAAAACATTGATCACGCTTATAAAGGGTTTCTTTTGGGAGTGATTGCCCAAAATCAATTTTTATAGACTATGAATAATTCGATAGTTGCGGTCTATTGCTACATAAATTTTTTAGTGACTGCAGAAAATTTATTACATCACTGCTACATAACTTAGCAGTGCGCAAACACTATATAAAATCTTATTTTTATACAACCTTGAATTGTTCATAGCCGACTCTGGTGACGTAATACAGAAAAAGGTTGTGATGCCTGCATTCTGCCCTCAAGGTCAAACAATTGTACCGAATCATCACTAACGAACCAGCTTAGTGTTGTAACAGGCAGTCTGTGCATTAGGGTTTAAATTGGGAGTTTTGGTATTTTATTCAGTGAATATTGTAAGCTGCTTAGAGCGAGTGCAGAGCAAGCGAGATGCGTACGTGCATAAAAGTACAGACTTGCAAGTTCGGCAGTCCAAGGACTGCAGCACAGCGTAGCAGGTATGCATGTACAGTGCACGTGATAGCTCACGCATAAATACGCAATCGTGGCGTGATCTCGTTCTATTCTATTCTGTAACGATTCTGCCAGCAGTCATGTAAGAGGTAAGACTTGTGTCTTGTCTGTGCCTTTGGCGCATGGCAAAGCCATGCTTTGCATTGTATTGTCTCACGTTAGTTAGTATTTGGTTTGTTAAAGTAGTTAGATAAATTATTCAGTCTGTATTCAATCTGTGTAACTTAAATGAGTTGTTTGCCGTTGGTTGTAATAACGTTGTAGCCTCGTGATTAGCTTATTTGGTAATGTCGGGTTATAATCAGGATCGTTAATTATTCAGTTATTTGTATTTAATCAGTAAAGCCATCTTTCCATTATACTCGTATAAAGAAGCTGTTAATTCATTTAGTAAGATGATAACAATTGTAGCTATGCTTGCGTGTCGTTTCCCTTCCAGCATAATGTTAGACAGAGCTGAGGATAAATGTATGGTTACCCTTTTATAATTAAAGTTATGTTTAAATGATCAGTGGTGTCACCTCAGTCATTTTCAGGCGTTAGGTTAGATCCCAAGTCATTTCAGATAATTATGTGGAAGAGTTTGTGATATATCGGAAAGGTAAGATATATTATAAATATCACAAGTAAAGCAGTCACGGGACTCCTGGTTTAACAATAGAGTCGCCCTGGTGTCAGATCCTTAACCTGACAAATAACATCTTGGTGCCCACAATTAGTTAATCTGTTATAGCCTGGAAGATAGCCTAAAATCCTAAGATGATTTTAAGAACACCTCCCAAATCAATCATAATGCCCACTAGTGGACTGCACGGCCATAATATCCCCTATATCACATAATACCGCAACAGTGTTACGCACAGTTATGTCGTGGCATCGTAAAAGTACCGCACATTTTTGCCACCACTATCTGTTCTTTGTGAATTTACTCACTACCAACGTGACTATTTAAAATCAAACTTTTGAAATAATCAAACTGGTAATTTACATTGTTTTAATACTGTTTCCTACAATCACACTTACGAAATTTGCGAGGCATAATAAAACAGTTACAGGACTTCGTGCGTACCACGATGCTATCATGCAGTATTTTATTCTATGCTAGCTTATAAAACGGTTCCTTCCACAAACAGTACGAATTTTCCCTACTTACCGGTATCCACAAGAAACTAATGCACATCTGCGTAAAAACTTCCTTGGCAAATAATGTCATATGTTTATTTTGCTGTTACTGGGTGTATGGTTTTGGTTACCAAAAAGTTTGAAAAGTCAAATTGAATTCCGCTACTGTTTATGAATAGCAAAGTTGGACTAAATATTAGAAATGCGAGCGTACGTAAGTTATAGCCATTATAATGCAATAATAAACTCAGACTTTAAAAATACTTAGAAGTCTCACAATTTCCCCTGCTTTAAAATGAATATTGATAGACCTCAAGGTACACGTATTGGTTAATTCGTCAATACTAATTGAACTAATGTGTACATATTAAGAGTTAGATATGTCACGAAACCTGGGCGCATCTTTACGTTCCTGAAACGAAGAAGCAGTCAAAACAATAGCGTCACTCATCTTCGCCGAAGCCTAAAAAGTTCAAGAGAGAGAATTCAGCCGGTAGGGTTATGCCGACTGTTTTTTGGGACCGAAAGGAGTATTGTTGGTGGATTTCTTACCAAAAGAACAACAATAAACTCGGACCACTACTGCGAAACTCTCAAGAAACTTCGGCGGGCTATCCAGAATAAAAGAAGAGGAATGTTCACGATGGGAGTATCTTTGCACCATGACAACGCGCGCCTCACATCATGCCTCACATCAAACGACCCACACGTCGAACAATTCGGTTGAGATCTCATTGACCACCCCTCCCCCCCCTATAGCCCGGAAATTGCCCCAAGGGACTACCAAATGTTTCCCGCGGTTAAGAAACACCTGGGAGGCCAGACGTTCCGGCCAGACGAGGAATTGCAGGTCGCAGTCACTCGATTTCTTCGCGACGCGGCGGGAGACTGGTTCGACGAAGGGATAAAAAAGCTCGTGGTCGGATGCGGAAGATCATCGAACGGGAAGACGATTACATAGAAAAAAAGCTTAAGCTTTCCAACGATGTATATCAAGTTGTGAATAAATCCGATTTTGTATTTAAAAAAATAAGAGACCTTATTTTTTGAATCGCCCTCATATATTTCCAAATCTGAATTCTGTTAGCCTGTCTACCAGCCAAATAAAAAAAGGGTAATATTTTTTGCGCCTAACCTGGAAATTATTTTCGTTTCATTGTCATCAGAACAATATTGCAAAATCGTTGCGTCAGAAATATGTCCCGTCCCTGAAACATGATGTGTGCCGTTTATCAGTACTTTGCCGTTTGTCACAATTTTTATCATCGAACAGATCACGTATAACAGCGTGACAGACACAAATCAGTTATACAAGTAGAAAGTATGTTTGGTGAAATCGCCACACACGCGATTTATTTCCCACTACTTATAAACAGAATCCGGGGCTGTGATGGTAGGCAGTATTCATGTGAACAGAGCTTCTGTTTATTCCAAATTATGACTTAATCTGTACCCACAGGGTCAATTTATGATATGGATGTACAAAGGCTATCATTTCTCATGAAAATTTCTTTTTTCCGCGGCAGTTTTATTGGAGTCGCATATACAGTCACTAACGCTAAACAGGACATTAACAAACATTTAACGACGTGGATTTCTGTTCCTTAACATAGAATACAACAGTTATTTATAATAGGGATAGAAATAGAATGCATTGCCGATAACCCCATTCTCCCACCCCCCTCAAAAAAATAAACAAAACTACGACTGTCACTACTTCAGATTAATAATGAATGTCTGAATTTTTATACCTGAATAGAAAAGATTCCATTTTCAATAACCGAAACTAGGAACAAAATAACGAATTGAAGATATATATCTTGCTTTGATACCACATTTTAGGGGAGTGAATAATAATAAATTTTCACCAAAAACTAGTTATACTGGAACAGTCTGACTGTGTGATGCTGCAGTTTTTTGATTTTATAAAAACCGAGAAAGGAATAAGCGAAAATCAACTAGATAAGTTTTTGTTGAGGATATTCATCAGAACTGTCGTAGCCTCCTGAAAGCTGTAGTACTTTAAAGGGATCGTAAGCTTCTACTTAACTGCTTTGAAATTTCTTACATTTGAAGAAGGAAGAACTCTAGGGGAAGACAGAGATAAGAATATATGAAGCAGATAATTGAGGACGTGGGTTGTAAGGGATATATTGAGATAAAGAGGTTAGCTCAAGATAGGAAGAGATGGAGGATTGCATCAAACCAATCCAAAGACTGATGACAGCAAGAAAAAAACTAGCTCCTGCAGTAAATGTAGCCGATAGATAAAATGATGAACCAAGTAACTAAACTCAGACAGATCTCTTATTTTAGCAATCATCTGATAAAGAATGATAGTAACGGAATTTATTTTAGGTAATTTATGTATATAGTGTAACTTGATACAATACGAGAACGTACTGTTAATGTTCAACTACTCCAATGAAGATATAGCAGCTATCTCGTTGTAGTATTGATCGTTACATGCCTGATCTTGAAATTCACAACTACCTTTACCAACTAGTTCTTTAGTTTCTTTTTTGTGATATTTTTTTCCAAGAATTCTTTTACTGTTAGCTTTTTTCAACAGGCAGGTTGCTGATCCCTACCTATTAACCAAAAACAAACAACAACAAAAAAGTTAGTATTAGGTAATTTTAATTTTCTACATCACTCACATGACAACCAGTTGTTGCGTTGATCCAATTGCATTCACGTAGGTCAATAATTAAGGATTCATCATACCAGTTGAACAGCTCTTGTGAGGTAAAACAGATTTGAATTACTTGAATCATGTACATCACGTTCTTCAAACTAGTAAATGTATTATTTACCAAACAAATCAGGTTTCACTAAGGTTGGTGGAATGATAGTTCACGGTCCATAGGTCTTCAAAATTTTGATATAGAAGATTGATTCGCTGATATATCAGGACAATTTCCAACTGTTTTGCTCTCAGCGTTCCTCAAAAGCAATTTAATTAATGATTGTTAAGCAGATATTTTCAAAAATAATTCTCCGTTTAAAACAAGTTTCGTCTCATACTACCTACCATATATAGATCCGAACAGGCTAAACAGAGGTGGAAGATTTTTATACAAAATCCTTCTACGTTTGCTCTTTTCAAAATGTCTAATAAAATTATCTAACAAAATGTTTTTTCACATTCACTGCTATGATCATTATGTAGGTTGTTTCTCATTCTTTTTGAAGTATGTTGGAATAAACATAAACCAATTATTAATAAAAAAATGCTATATAAGTTTAGTCATCGATCCGGGAACTTTGTATCATCCGAGTTTAAAAGATGTTTTAATTTATTTCTGCTACGAAGATTGCCTCATTTCTGCCATAGTTTCCAATCTTCTGTTAATGACTGCTGATAACTAACGGATTTTAACTGATTTTTATCAAACAACTAAATTATGTATTTGCAAGGAAACGAACTGATATTGTAAGGAACTCAACAATTTTATGCCGGCGATACGAGATATGTTTAAGAAATACCAAACAACAATCGTTGTTAACGGTTATTACAAACATTTTAAAAATTAATTACTTGTTTTACGGTTAAAATGCTCGCTGATGGGCGCACAATGTCATTACTTTTTTCCAGCAGACTAATATTTATTTTGTGTACAGCCAACCAACTGTGTCAATATAATTTTACTCTAATTTTCTGGAAAGTTAAATTCCTGGGATTAAACCGTAACAAATTTGTTCTTCCTTGTAGTTAAGGTAATATAGACCGGAGGAGTGTAGAATTTTACGCATTGCAATAAAAGTAAATAAAGAATCAGTGCATAAATTTATGGAGAAAACTAAGAGTTTTCGTGAATGCTGTTTCGTGAATAGCATTTCCTGATGTTCCACGAAGCATGATACGTAGAGAAACAGAAACTTCAAAGAAGACTGTCGATGGCTTAGAAAACACTTGAATATTTTCACCTTGATTAAATAAATAATTTCTTTCTTGGAACAAAATTGTAGGGAGTAACTGAAAACGAGTTGAGGTTTCACATGATTTTTCATCAGAATATTTTTCCTACGGGGTTGTTTCAGCGCAGCTGTTCCGTCGTAGGATTCACGGAGGTAGAGCACGCACTCCCGATTGACGTTGACACTGGAGATGAAGGTGACGGGGTGGGACAGTTCTTTACCTTGCCACGGAGTTCCTCCACGCTGCTCATCGCATAGCAGGCTGGGTGGGACTGGGGATCGTGTCGGATGTCTTAGCTTCGATCACCATCCTTGCACTTGTCGGAAATCGAACTAGGCCGTACTGAGGCGCTCTACCACCTGAGCTACGCGGGCGCCCTTTCTTAGATTACCTTTATACATAAGATCCTAGGCGTGCGTAAACCGCATAATCACGGACAAACTACTGTGCCAAATAAGGTCATATTCACAGGAAATATTATTGAGGTCGTGAAAGGTGCATTAATAAAAAAAAAAAAAAGTTTCGTTGCTGTAGGCTACACAGAAGTGTAGTTCCCAATTTTACAATCAGATTATATTGACTGGGATTCCACAGACAACTCTATATTTGAGGAGGTTACTCACAAAAGTGTACACTGCTGTTGTTTTGAATATATTTTGTTTTTTGAATACTGTAGCACGCAGGATTGTGGCGTACTACAAAATATGTAAATATTTATATTTAGCTATTTTTATATTCAGATTATATTAATATTTGACGAATATTTAGTAATTTAACTCTCCGATCCGCGTAATGGATATCCCAGGCTGCCATATTTTCTTAAAGTTTATCTGAGTAAAGAGGTTGCTACTTGGGGGAGCAGAAGAAATTTTGAAGCTGGTAGCGGTATTTCTACCGATTGCGTGGGATGCTGCGAGCCATTGTCCGCTCGCATACAACGGCCAACCTCAAGGTCAGTGCGTTGACCCTGCGCAAGGATACCTGAACAGCACAAGGGGTGAAAAACGCGTGGAAGCCAGAGCGAATGGGGTGACTTCAAACCTCACGTGGTTTTGGGAAGAAGTTATACATCCAATGCCGTATCATATACGGGGTCTACAAATGTTAATTCATGGCTTCCTTTTTCATGTAACGAAACTTTGGGAAGAAGTTTCGGAAGAGAAGTAGAAGCGGCCATACTTGGTCATTCTGTGGTCAGCAGTCGCCGTGTCCAGACGTCATAACGCACAGTTGCACTATGCTGGAGGGTTCTGGTTTCGACCACAGGCTGGTCGTTTGATGCTGTCCATGCACACGCCACACGCCGCCGCTGCTGTTGCTCTGTTGCTGATGATTATGGTAACATGTTCCATCGCCCATCATCGTTTCGTGGTTTGGAAAGACTTTGAAGAATCCGTAATCGACCCATATGACGGGATGTCTGCTCAATTCCATTTTAAAAGCTAGCTGGCAAATAACCTCATGAACTTTAAAGCTCCTTGTAAATTCAGTTGAGCCTTATTCTTGTTCATATTTTAATTCAAAAGGCGCCCAAGGGATTTTATCCACTATACATATAACATATTATTGTTGGCTTGTGGCCACGATGTTATCATGTATTTAAATTTATGAATGAAATATTTAACATTTAGTTTATGTTTGCTATCTTCAGGCAGATTGTAAAGCCGGATAGTACTTTTGGTTGCAGATACACGTAATGTCTAACGTAACGTTAAATGTATCCGGCTATGTACAAGCCATAGGAAAATAATAAATTCAGCATTATAAAAACAGCAATGAAGATCCTTGCTATCTAAATATTAATTTCTTATTAAAATCAAGAATCACTTTAACATTAAAACTTAAAGTAACGGCAATCACCCCCCCCCCCCGGTTACAATACGGAGATATATATCATAACTTTTGTCAAATGTAGTAGGTGCATTAAAATAAAACATAATAAGTTAATTTGAACCTAATAAGAGTAATTAATATTTAATTCACCTAAACATAAAATGTAGCGCTCAAGTGTTCGAGTAGAGGATAATTTTTGTGTTGTAAAGAACTATGAAGCAAAGATGTTAATTACAATTAATTTGGCGCGAGAAAGGTATATTTATAATAAGCTGTTGTTCACTACAGTTATGCTTTAGGTAGATCGCGTTGTAAATTATAACATGCAGTTCATGCAAGGAACTATAAAGCAAAGATGTGAATTAACTTTGGCACGAATTTGACGTTAGGAAATAACATTATGGTAGGCGGTTATTTGCTTAGTTAATGTCAGGGGCTGATTGGCCAAGGCTAGTGGGCGTGTGTGTGGATAGGTATGCTGACGAACTAACCTTAGGGAATTACAGTTCTGCTCGAAGCGTCTCTTCTGTTCTTCTTGCAGCTCCACTAGAATCTTACCATTGGACTGCTTGGGCTAATGTTTGACACCACTGTGGATTGACGGCCACAGACCGAAGGTTAGAAATTGATATAAAGTTCTTGCTACATGAAATAATGTGAGACTTGCAATGGAACAGTTTATTGGCTTCTAACACGGAGTAGTACAGATTATAGCGTGCCGCAAAGTGGATTCCAACTATCACCAACTTATCTAAGCCGCGAACTGTAAGAGTTAATTGCTAGGCAGATGGTCGCCCCGGATACGAGATGCATGGGAGGGTGGCAGGCTCCTAACAGGTGGCTATCAAAGTATGCTCGACTACTCTCGCCGACTGCCCGACAGTAAAGACACTACTTCATCGCTTGTACTTCCCAAGCCGCCTCGGCTGACCTACAATTACGAAGGGGACTGCACTCCAAGGTGCTGACTGCAAGCATGCAGATTCCTGTCTGGTCATGCTCGACCGCGCTCAGCATTGTCAATGATCGCCGATTGCCAATAGCTCGACGATTGAATATAGTAATGGTCTTCAAAATGACCTCTTACATATACCTCCCCCTTTAGAAAAAAGGCATTTTCCACAATGCCGAAAAGTGAAATATGCGACATAGTTGGATTTCCACTTTGAAGCTCACAAAAATATTCGCAACAATTTTAAATATTTATTTTTCAATTTTGGTGTAGGTGGTCGGCCAAGCCTGAAGATAAACAAGTCAATTAGAATTTATAACATAAGAACAATGAAACAGTCATATAAATGACATTAAAAAATTATAATTTATGGAGTAGATGAGGTATGGTTACGTCAACAATTTTAAAGGTTTAGTCTACCAGACAACGCTTACGTCAATAGTATGATAAATCTTAGACAGGTCTCGTGTGAACATTAAATTAACATATGGTTCTCTCATCCGTCTGCTTATAATTAGTCGTCGTACAATAAATATACTCTAGGACTTTGTAAATCATCATTCCGTTAAAATTCAATTATTTTTACTGCTCACTATCGCTCCAACCTTATATTAAGGCTTGAATCTCATTTGTTTTATTAGTATCTGTATTAGCTAATCATCAAGAAGTGAATTTAAGCTGACAATACGTTACAACTGTCGAAATTGTCATGATTTACTAACTTGGTATTTCTTCTTTTTTTAATTTCGGGAAATCATAATTTTATAATAAATCGACTAAGATAATATACACTTTTAGTAAAGATAACACCATTTTTAAACTGCTTAGTCTGCCGTGACTGTGATTGTATGGTAGTTCCAAGTCTCATGAACAGAAATATGTTTTGTGCAAAAGAAATACATTACATGTAAATTACTATTTGTCATATACTGCTGATATATTTTAGTGACAAACTAATTGATTCCCGTTCTTATTACTAAATTGGTTCTACACTAAAATTATTAACTGTTCTGTTTGCGATACTTATGTGTTCGAAGCATTGCACCAATCTTGCTGCGTTGCACCAGTCGACTCGGCATATCAGGTTACGCTGCGCGTCACTGGCCGTGCTTTGCCGCTCGCCGTAACAGCTATCTGCAAAATTACACTTCCGACAGTACCTTGTCTTAAAACTAAACTATACATAATTTTGACAAAGGGGATAGGTGGCCTCAATAGGAGATCTACGACAGCGAATTATTTAATTTTATGGTTGAATTAATATCCATGTCTCTGTATACAATTCATAAGCACATATACTTTCTCGCATATGATATGAATGATTTTATTAACGGTTTAAGCCGTTGCTGGGCCGCGGAGATTATAATGTGAGTTACGTATGTTTACTTCTTTTGACGTTTGAATTCTCTTTAAGTTCTAATTTACTGAGTTTACTCTCTTCTTGGTTATTGCATATAACAATTTCTGTAACTGGAAACAGCAATTTTTTGATTCACCAGTAAAGCTTGAAAAATATTTGTTACAATTTTCGTGAGTCTGTCCGTTACTAATGTCATGCAGCTGCTATTGATAATGCAGAATTTACACGATTTTTCCCTTAGATTGGTGAACTACCTTTCAATAGTCTATGTTTGACAGTATTTATCACTGCAAAACTTGATAATGTACAAATAATTTCCAATAGTTAGCAACAAATTTTCAAATTTGAGATGCTCATGCAAGGTAAATACTACAATATAATGTCTGAACAAATAGATGGATACTCCTTAGTAGTGCAATCTGCTTATGATCTAACAACTAATCAGACTTCCTTGGTACAATAATGACGCTGTGATTACGCTTTGTATGTTTAATCACCCCGATTAGTGACAATTTTAAAATGAGAAGAATATGTCACACAACCCTTGATATTTTCCTTTAAATATTTTTCCGTTATAATTTCTGTGGAGCTCCGTACTTCCTAACATCATCTCCTATTTATAGACTTATTTTTCCCAGTTGATTGATTTATTTATGTTAGTTATGTTACTCTTACGCGCTCTTATATCATACAACATTTACCAATAGTCAAAACTTAATTCTGAAACATTTGCACTGCATATAACAGCTGTTATAGAGACAAGAAGTTGATATATTTTGCATATTTTGATTTATGATTCACTTATGGCATCTCATTTTGGTGAAACTCCTCACAAGTACAAAAGGTATTTAAATGAGGAAAACATGCTCCAAGAATTATTTGTGGAGTAAGCACACGTACGTAGCTTTTATATAGAAAGTGATTAGCTTTTCTATTCAGTGACATACTTCAAGAAATGTTATTTACGAAAACTTAACGATTTTAAAACCCAACTAAAAGTGTTTTTGCTTCAGACTCCTTTTTACCTTGTGAAAGAATTTTCTTCTCGGAATTTTGCAACTGAGGAAACACTATATACTTGGTGTATGGAAGTGGAAGATAACAAAGTTACTAAAATGATGTATGGATCTTCCTTGTGTTGAAACCGTTTACAAATATAGCAGTTACACTATCTTCAAATAGCATTCACATGGAGTAACTAACTTGGGATAATATATATTTGCAGATTACAATGCAAATCGATTATAATGTGTTTCCACTAACTAGCCGTTTATTGTTGTTGATGATATTATTAGTTTGTTGTTTACTCCTAATTCACCGGTCTCTCTCAGATTTCGTTCTCTTTCCGTTCATTATACGTAGTTCTCCGTTTTCTAATACTTAACTAACCAAACTCCAGTGATGACTTCCCAATACTACAATCTTATCTGCGATTACACATCGAATATGACTGATTCACCAAACTATTTTTGAATGTACAGATTTTAAAAGACATACAACATGGATGTAGGTTTGGCAAAATGATTAGGTTTGTAAACCGATTGCATTTATGACTAATGAGATTCACATAATGGTTATGTCTGTAACTTGGATCTGTTGGTAAGGGATGAATGTAAGTTTGTTTCCATAAGCGTATGGAGTTGACGGTAGGCTTTTGAGTACGTATTGTGTCGTAAGAAAAGGTTCATGACTCCTTTCCCAAGAACTGCACTCGTATTTTGCCTTTTTAACTCGATTGACGAGTGTACACCTTGATGTTGCCCAGACAATCAGAGTTCGCCAATTTCCAACGCTGTCCGGATTTTTTTTTACATCACCCATTTTTTAATATACTTGGTGCTCCAATATTTCTAACATGTGGCACACAGTTTGACTCCTTACATTACGTGAGTACGTATTATTATTGTGGACACATGAAAGACAAGCCACTGAGGCTATATTTTCCCTAACTGAAAAACCAGAGATGTACAGTATTACTAATCATTTAAAATCATTCTTATTCTTCAAAATTATGAGTTCCGATTCTAATCTAGTTACCGTAATAATTTAGGATTTTATCCGTGTATATCTTCAGAATCGCTTTTGATTACACACCATTTACTAATTTCATATGGCAAGTACGTTATTTTTTTTTTTATTCATTCCTGTCGAGTTCAACCATTCCGTGCATTCCGATAAATGTTAAATTTGATGTAGCAGATACGTCGATATACATTTACTCTTTTTAGTTCATCCATCTCATGTATTATGTTTTAATTTGCTATGGCAAATACTTCCGTTTTATATACACTCTACTTGCGTCTACAAGTCCCGTGTCATTGCGAGTATCACTTAACACAAATAAATCTTCTGCAAAAATTCTCGTTAGAGGTATTTGGATGATCTCACGAATGATTTTAGAATATACTATGCAATGTTAGCACGTACGATTGACTTATGGGTATTCGTATAGCGGTGGGAACACGTCTGCTCCTCAACCTGAACACGTGAGAAGTCTTAGAACGTCAGCTGAAAGTGTCCAGTCGCGTGGTCCTATTAACAACTGTACGTTTCGCACGTCCACGACTGCACGATATTTCTGTGTAAAATTTAATCCTATATCATACTGTAGGCTCTGTTCAAATAAGTAACCACCTGAACGGTTGCTCCGAACCTCCTGGAGTTTATACTAATCCAGCAGTAGATACCCCTAACACTTTAACATTTCCCCGGCCTAGACCGGTAACCTGCAGACTAGTGGCCCTAATTTTTCCACTCTGCAAACAACTTTACAACAATGAAGAACTGCGCACCAGAACCCACTAAGAGATATCACTCTCTCTTTTCCCCAATATTTATCATTAATCCAGGCTTTTAGCCATAACAACCCACCCCAATCTGCTTGTCCCGGCTTCAAGTTACCGGCATTACTTAAATGCAAATGGGTGGAATGGAGCGCCTACATCCTCACCAGGTTAACTTCTTGGGCTGTGAGTTATCAGAAATGTTGGCCCCCAAAATGACGCAACTCGCCACACATTTATATATCGGGTCTGGATCGGTCGGACCCTTGCCGCCTTTTACCGCAAAATATTCCGCTTAACTTTAACATATTGGCTTTCCTGCCACACTTACATTGACACGACGCCCAACCGGTTTCACTTTTCCCCGGTAATAGTCATTCTCATAATTCTTAAATTCATCCAATACTAATTTGACTAGTATTTGCCTAGCACCCTCTTTCGAAATTTCATATCCCGCTCTGTAGCATCTGGATGTTTCTTAACATTAATATCTGCCTTCTAGATTTAATTCTAAACTCACCTGGAGAACTCGTTTCAATCTGTTCATAAACACCGCCGCTACTATGGCCTCTGAAAATATTTTTGTTCTACTTAAAGATATATCTGGCAGATAACGTGCCTTTACAAGCAAAAAGCAACCCCGCTTAACTCACTATTATAACTCCGCTCACCCGCGTCTCCAAATCCAAGATCCTCGCGTTCAATGTCTGATAACTGTTGAAGATTTAGTCGCTGCCATAGTTACAATAAAAATTGAGGTCCACTCACCCCTAATGTCTTGTTCTCGTCGCCGTCGTCGCCGCCACCGCCACCGTCGCTGACGACGTCTGAAGTCCGTCCCGTGGCACCTGTCGCAACGTGTTGACTCGCGCCGCCACGGTCCGCTCCGCGTGTTGATCCACGCTGCGCTCCGCCGTCGCTCGTGCGTTGAACCCGCCGTTCGATGTCTCCAGCCGCGTGCTGACGCCGCGCCTCCCGCGTTCATCTTCCAAGCCATGTGTTGATCCAGCCACCTGTCTTCCTGCCACCCCCCGTCTTCCTCTTCAGACGGTGATCGCTTACTTCTTGCTAATTCGTCAGACTCTATCCACACTGATGTTCCAAAACATCGGTACTACGCCGAAATCCCACGAT
Organism: Vandiemenella viatica; assembly: GCA_031002005.1. Classification (NCBI taxonomy): domain Eukaryota; kingdom Metazoa; phylum Arthropoda; class Insecta; order Orthoptera; family Morabidae; genus Vandiemenella; species Vandiemenella viatica. The sequence goes on along the minus strand of CM061921.1, from coordinate 203,179,475 downwards.
GACGCCACTTTGTCAGGGGCTGATTGGCCAAGGCTAGTGGGCGTGTGTGTGGATAGGTATGCTGACGAACTAACCTTAGGGAATTACAGTTCTGCTCGAAGCGTCTCTTCTGTTCTTCTTGCAGCTCCACTAGAATCTTACCATTGGACTGCTTGGGCTAATGTTTGACACCACTGTGGATTGACGGCCACAGACCGAAGGTTAGAAATTGATATAAAGTTCTTGCTACATGAAATAATGTGAGACTTGCAATGGAACAGTTTATTGGCTTCTAACACGGAGTAGTACAGATTATAGCGTGCCGCAAGTGGATTCCAACTATCACCAACTTATCTAAGCCGCGAACTGTAAGAGTTAATTGTTAGGCAGATGGTCGCCCGGATACGAGATGCATGGGAGGGTGGCAGGCTCCTAACAGGTGGCTATCAAAGTATGCTCGACTACTCTCGCCGACTGCCCGACAGTAAAGACACTACTTCATCGCTTGTACTTCCCAAGCCGCCTCGGCTGACCTACAATTACGAAGGGGACTGCACTCCAAGGTGCTGACTGCAAGCATGCAGATTCCTGTCTGGTCAATGCTGACCGCGCTCGAGCATTGTCAATGATCGCCGATTGCCAATAGCTCGACGATTGAATATTCCTATAATTCCTCAAATAGTAATGGTCTTCAAAATGACCTTTACATTAAGCAAATCGCGCTGAGTGTCGTAACACGCAGTTCATAACAACAGTGAGTAAACAGTAGTACCACTGACAGTGTACTTGAAATATTCAAGCTATATTCACACAATATGTAATTGAGGTGTATTGTAAGGTTTCTATGTACGATGTTAAGTGGCGCTGTAGTCTAACTTCTATATCCCACTGAGAGATGAAATTATTTTTTGTTGATTTAGCTCATACTTGCAGTAAATGTTTGTTGGTTGACAAAAGGTTGTTTTAGTGTCCTTAACATTTGGTAGGCAAAACAGGGTACGTTTCATATAATTGTGAATTTGGAAAGCTAAAAAATTAAAGTTAAAACTTTCTACTAATTGGTAAATATTTTTATTGAGCGCAATAGTTTCTTTTATCCATTGGCGTTGTGTTAATTGTGACGTATTCGGTTTAAGAGGTAGATCCGTACTTTAACAACCTACGTGAACAAAGTTGGTGGCAATATTTAGAATTCCTTTCATATTTTATCTGTGAATTAGTGGAACAAATCTCAAATTCCGCATGGAAAAAGTTGCGGGTACCGCTGGTATTAAAATAAAAACTCAACAAATAGTTTACGCAAATGTGTACAAATTTTCATTACAGTGAAGTTAGGCACGTGGAACGACCGTGAATTAAAAAGATATCCATGTATACCAAATAAAAATCGTAACAGGAGTACCTGTGTGATGTCATTATTGTGCTACATGATATCTTAGAACCATCGATGCAGGGCATATGAAGGATGACTTAAAAGTTCATTGTAGTTGCGTGGCATCCTAACATCCATGCTATCGTATCCAAATTATGTACTTCACTATTTATTCAAATTCGGCAAGCTATTTTTTCCATTAAATAAACTGCAGCTACCCATTTGATCATATTCATGTGTTCGTTATTTTCTAATACGGAAGAATTCTCAAATATTTTATTATGTGTTTGTACAGTTTACAAGGCTAGTATCTTAATAATTTGTTTAATGGTTTTGGGATTCTGTAACACCAGTTCATTACTTTTTTTCTGCAATTAACTGATTTTAGGTATTTATTGGCTTTGCTATTAATAGAGTTTGCATTTTTTTTATAATGTGCAGTAACCACTGAATTTTTCTATATAAATGCGGATACCAGCCATAATTTTTTTCTTCTGCTCGGCAGTCTGACAGCAAATAGATGCTTAATTTCTGCGTTGCATCTGGATGTCCACAGCAACGTTTTATGCAGAATTAACATTATCTTTGTAATTTCGAATATAAGCTGAAATAGTAATACTAGCACCAATGGAATCACATTTTTTTGGAACCAAAAACTTAATATCGCTTCTTACATTCTTTTTGTTTGACTCAAGTTTTATATTCGTAAAGTTTCAAACACCGGTTTTCTATCCTGAATCAGAAGAAACTGTACAGTGGAACGGAAATAAGCCAGTTTGCTCAGTTATTCTTCGTCCGCAGATGACCAAATTTATCTCGAGAGTGTTGTTTTAACGCGGCAGGAATTTGTTCGCTGCGTACTTCTCCAGCTGGCGAGAGAGGCATCTCAAACGTAGCCATAAGAACGTAAATTTTTAACTAGCGTCAGAAGTCGTGGGTTCACGAAACTTTGCATTCCTTGCTGTTGGCTGTTCTAGCTATTTCTTGCCACTTGAAAAACATTCACGTTGGAAAGTTCGTTAGGAAGTTGCTGGCAGTACGCACAAAGCTTATCATCTCGAGTATTCGGTGTTTGTGTTACGTACCACTGCGAAATCAGAGTGAATATTTGAACAGTAGGAGAACGATATTAAAACACTTAATAATGTAAGACCGCGGAGCAGCGAATCAACTCGCGCTGCAGCCGCGGAAGGCTAATATGCTCCGTGTAATTACGGTCGCGGCTGACGAAAGCAGTAACGGCGTCTGAACACGCACCCGGGCCACGGAAAAAAGACGCACCTGCTGCGCTGCTTATTGTGGACCTTGTTTAGAAACAGCAACGTTCATAACTCGTCCACACGAAGTACACTAGCACGAACACGAAATTCAGTCAGCAGTTCTGCGCATGTACACGTTTCATAGAAACGCTTATTTACAACTTGTTTTCACAGAAAGATGTCAAATAAATTAAAAGTGCCACATAGATGATTAAATTTTCCTCTTTAATGCTTATGTCTAATAATCTACTTCCCGGTGCCAAATGTTTGGTTTTTCACGAACTAGGTGTTATTTTCATTCCAAAATAAGAATAATTTATGTCAGAAAAGTAACTGTATATACATGTCCCCTTTCATTTCCTCTGGTATTTCCTATCATCTGAAGTGTGACATTAATCGGTAGCATCACTTTCTTTATATCTCCTACCACTCCAGTTTGAAGGTGCTAAAGCATCGCAACGCTCCCATCCTGTAGGAGTGATCAACCTGACTTGAAATCCCATCACCCTAATAACAAGCTTTAGAAGATTTTTATGTAATAATTCATGGAAATTTTAGGATGAACCACCACTAAAATACCGATTTCACTGATAGATTGGACTAGGAAAGTAAATAGTACTAACAGATTGACACGTACGTGACACATAAGTGAAGATACGTATTTCTCTAGGTCGGATTAGGCTGTGCTTATTGATGTCAGCAGTCAATAGGGCATTAAACACAAAAAAAACTAAAAAAACGTTTCTTTTGTGCTTAACTTCATTCTCAGTTTCAGCGCGAGAAGAGAGGTAATAACATTGCATTAAGTACTGATTTGTGTGTTGTATCTTGTTTTAGTGGCTGTGACCAAATTCGTTAGTGTAATGTAAAATTTGTGGTGAACTTTGTAACACCAACAGAAAAATTTGTAATTTAAAACAAATTATTGTAAACATTTGAAAAACTGTAATGATAAATTAATATTCCAATGTCTATAACTCTAAATCTAACCGCTAGAATAAAGTCATATGAAAGAGAACTTTTATTAATGTGTTAACACTAGTATCCAAAACAACTATAAATTAGTTTTAAATCTTTCTACTAATTATGTTAATATTATTAATTGAATTGCGATGGAGCACACACTCCGGTGGCAATTTATTTAATCATCTAATCACCACTTTTATTTTTTAATTATCTTATACATGTTGAGTGCTGAATTCCTCCCCATCTGCTTTGCTATTTACGAATGTTAATTTTAAATTCCTTCAGTGTTTTTTTAATTTATTCGTCTCTTTATCTGGTAATTTGTTCTAATACCTGACACTCTTACTCACAAAAGTAAGTTTTTCCACTCCTGTACGCATGAAATCGAGAGCCAGTCATCTTTCTCTTCCATGCACTATTACTAATTCTTCGACCAATATCCTTCCAAGCCCCAATCGGAGTGTGTTGCTATTCAAAATATTGTAAAGGGCATTTTGTAATAATATATTTATGATAATTGGAATAAAGAATTAAGGCGCGCCGAGGCGAGCGGTCGCTGTCGATCGGCCGAGCTAGCTGGTCACTGACCGGGCGTCAGCAATTCAGTGACATACTTGGCGTCGGCCGGGACGTTGCCCGAGCCGAATGTTCTGGAAAGTCGCGAGTGACGACACGCGACGATCCGCTATATAAACCCCGGATTTTGGAGCCTCGGGGCAACAAGTTCAACACCACCACGCACCGTCTCTGCGCCGGTCCGCGCCGCACTCCGCCGCCCCCCGAAGCCAGCCAGCCAGCCAGCCACCGTCGCAATTGCTGTAAGTCAACTTGCCATTATTTTAGTAACGGCTGCGTGGACTCTGCTTGACGCAACCAACGCTGTACTTGGCAAACACTGTGGCAATAAACTACTGGTTGTCTTCTAAGTATACAACCCGCTGGTCTACATTTAGAATAGTCAGAGCTCACCCTAAACTATTGCAGCTGTACCAGAAGACTGGAGCGCGGAGCTGCCGTACATCAACAACCACAAGTAAGTGTAATATTACCTCCGGCCTACCACTCGTTAATCCAGGCTGCGTCTGTGACTGTGGCTAATATATCGGTAATTGGTCCATTACCCACGGCCACATAGCAGGCGCTACAATATGTTTTCTTTACAAATACTTTGGAAAGTGGAGTTTTTAATAGAAAATTATTGTAAAATAGAGTTAGAATATTCGAACTAAACCCTGTAAGAGACACACGTCGGTAATTTGTTGCAGAGTTCCAATACCCCATGACTAGAGTTCGGATATTTACGATATTTATCCTGTCTTCATTGGGGCTGTAATGCTGAATTAAACACTGATTGTATTTAAATGTATTTTATTTAGCATATAAATGCATATTCAGACCATTTTTCTAGTTTTGGTCATATTACTATAATATCTATGGTCATCATCATCATTATTATTATTATTGCAGCTATATCAATCATTATTTCAGGATGTAGCCTCTTTAACTTTAATGGGCTATATATTAGAATTTAATTCTACATTGTTCTGATATAGTTCTTTCGAACCTGATCGATCTTGAGCCGCCCTCTTCCAGTTCACGCCTGTAACTCGACGTATATCCTTATTCCAGCGATCCGGGGGTCTTCCTCTTGCTCTTTTCAGGTTTCTTGGTATCTAGAGCAATACTGTCGTAGTCCATTTTTCATTTCTTTTGAGAGCAATGTTTCCATTTTTAGGTCATGAGTCTTTTTAATATGTCTGTCACTTTAGTTATTGAACGAATGTACACTGCCCTTTTCCTGTCTCTTCTTATAAACCCCAGCATTGCTCTTTTCATACTTCGCTGGGAAGTTCTCAGTTTTTGCTTCGTGTGACTTGGGGGAAAAGTCTGACAGGCATATGTGAGGACTGGTGATACTCATTTTTCAAACACCGGTTTTTTAAGATGTACTGGCATGTTAGATTTAGAAACTATAGAATTTCTTCCGTATGCTCTCCAGCCCTGCTTTATGCGTCTGCAAATCTCAGGCTTTGAGTCGCCATTCATATTGAGCTGTTGGCCAAGATAGATGTACTGATCTATGTTTTTTATTTATCGAAACCGCTACCCAACAATTTTGTATATTCCTTGAGTATGATGGAGCAGTATAGTATTCTTATTACGAGAATGAAACACTAGAAATAAAATAGAGAAAAACTTTTAAAACTGACGTATCACAAAAGGCGTGTTGGGTTAAGAGCATGGCCATCAAGGAATACATACAAAGATATAAGGTAAAGAAGAGTGACGGGGGGAGGGGGGGAGGGCTGGTTTTCCAGTAAGGACTTGTTATTTGAGCCAAAAATATTATTTGCAGAAGGCAACAATAAGTTTTTTTCAAAAAATATGAAAAACTAATTTTAGAAGTTAATTTATGGTAATTTAACAATTAATGAATTAAAATAGTTCAATATATTAATAACACATGACAAAATACCAGGAAGAAATTTAATAACGAACGCTAACAGCAAGCAAGCGGATTTCCTGAGTGTTATTGATGAAAAGTGATGACATTCTGCTAAAAAGTTATTTTTAGAAGTTAATTTTATGGTAACTAAACAATTAATGAATTAAAATAATTGAAAATATCAATAAGACATGACAAAATGCTCTTCGAAGGACCTAGGAAGAAAATTGCAGGTTTGGTAATAACGATTGTTGAGGGATCTCTCATTTATACCAGCAAGCAGTGTATAACATGACGCGCACATTCCACGCCAGTGAATCCGTAATGATTCATGCGGAATAGCCACTACTACTCGACTTTGAGATTTCACAATGACTGGCTACCTATGTGTTGATGCTGGTTTTTCTAGCCTTCGAGCTGCTGTAGGCTCTTATGCTTCCTATATATTTTTTACCAGATTTTAAGGCTTGTATCACGCTGTTCTGACAATACAGTATTCGTTGTCTCAGGATCACTTGAGAGAAACGACGCAGTCTATGTCAAATTAGTCTATGCCGCATGGTTATTGCCCAATGAGAACAATTTTTTGTGTTCTGCTAGTGCTGTTCCTGCTCTTGTCAGAACATGTTATCCACAAATCTGCTGTTGAGCTGTAGAAACTTCAGAAAGTTAAAGTATGTATCATGTTCCAGAACTCGAAAAGCGGTTGTCTCTGAATGAATGTTTAATTTGTCGCGGCTACCGTTAACTTCTCTGTCTACCGAAATTTCATGCTGAATTAATGACTTTTTCCATTTAGGCCGTTAACATATTTTAAAGGAAAAATTTATGCTTTTAAATCGTCTATAACTTATTTTTTATTCAATTACTAGTCAAGCAGTTTTTCTGTTCGGCCAGGATGAAAACAAAATTTTCGATTTTCGCGTAATATAACTCGTACAGAAGACGTATCTGCCTATTTTAGAATGCTTCGTTGAGGATAGACACCAGACAAATGATTCTGAAATAGCACCAATAAGCAGCCGCAATCCCTAATGATATTCTTAGTGCATAGCGGTAGCTTGTGACGTCGCTAATATGCGCTAATATGGCGTGTGACACTTGTTGTGTAGCGGTCTGTGACGTTCGCCGCGGGGGTGTTGTGTCAGAAATACTCAGACTGAGGATCCTTGCTGTCGCGTCATAGGTTAGCGGTACATCCCAGAAATAGTCGTGCAAATTGAGGTCAGCTACGTCGGCGCGGGTAGTGAAAATCCGTCCGGTTGACAGGTGGCGCCCTCTGGTGGCGAGTTGGTGAACTAAACACGCCATTATCTGCTTGGCCTTCCCCCCCCCCCCGTGCCCTGTGACGTCATTGAGTAACGGTGAAAATCCTAGCTCTCTCCTTAGAACACTACTGATACATTTATTTTAAGGCCCACTTCCCTGCAAGCTGTCTCTAGTTCATTTATTAGTTCTTTGTGCTCTTCCAGACTGATTGAGGGGAAAACTATATCATCAGCGTATCTTAAGTTGTTGAGACTTCTTCCATTTATTCTCAAACCTCTGTTTGGTCTTTGGATTTTTGACATTTCCAAATATGACGTCTTATTTTAACAAAAATCTAGTAATTTCTTAATTGTACTGAGAATTCACTAGAAGTTACAGATCAGATGAAATTAAGACATTGTACTCCTACTGTATATTGGAAAAACACTAATTGTTACTGAATTGGTGAGATTTCACCAGTTAAGATTTAAAGTTGTACATTATTGTCACTCTCTAAACGTTAATGTTCCATCCGCCTTTTAATCTCGACAATGATCCAGCAGCATGCCTGTGTCGAGCCGCGTCAATCAATATCTCATCGTCGCCAATGCTTTTGAAAATAATGCTTAGTGTAAAATCTGTAGTAGGTCAGTGAGTACCGCCTTGTCGAAGACAAAAAAAAAAATTCTGAATGCAGTTACGGAGTTACGTAAAGGAATTTGGAGAGGAGCATTTTAACACTGATTAAAGAGTTGTTTCAGTAAATTATGCGAAACTAAAGTGATTTCGAAAAAGAAATTTCATGTGCTACGGCATTACGATACAGCAAGACACAAGAACAATGAATTGCGGCACTAACCTCGACTAAGCAGAAAACTACTTTTTCTTTTTTATAGCTTCATCATCTTCCAAATCGTCAATTTTTTTCTAAAGAACTCTATGAAATAATGGTACCCACCAACATCCCATTAAATAAAGTGAACAATGAAATTTTCAAATCTTCTTCGGAAAACGTATGGTCATATTTTGTCATTTTTAGATCATATTTACCCATTTAAGATCATATTTTCATGCATATTTCTCTATTTTCTTGGTCGTAAAGATCAGAACTCATGACATTAAGAAGAGATAATTAATACTTTAACAAAATGATTGCATCACATGTTTATCGGAATAATACCAAACAGAAACTGAAAATTACAGAATGTAAAGCATGAGATGGCATGTTAAAACGTAGAAAGAAGTTGAGGGGTCACCTGCACTGTCGTTAACAGCGGAAACGGACTCTCTTCATTTCAGCAGTGCCCTCGCGCTCAATACGCATCTCCGCTAATGGCTCTTCACCTGGGCAGAGGATGCTCGTGTTAATGTGTAATCGGGGCTGGCTGACAGCTGAGCGTTGTACACGGACTTAGAGAAGCAACTCACAACTTTACTACCTACAATGTGTGTAGCATAACGGATAGTATAATGACATCTTTGTAGTATAAGTTCCATGGCACGGGCCTATCAATACTCTTTTTAAGAAGGGTTTCCGTAGCAACCGATATACAGAGATCAACTAGGAGATTACTTAGAGCAGCGCTAAGGAGAACTTGCATATTGAAGAAGTCCGATAATGTATTTAAGAAAGATGTATTTAAATAATAAAAGAGTGATTTAAATTGTGCAGAATAACTGTTAACAGATTATCTTTGCTCTTGTAATCAAAAAAAAAAAAAAAAAAAAAAACAACAAAAACAAAACTGTTGGTTGTGGCAAGAATGTTGTCACTGGCAGAAGCGGTGTGCGGGTAGGATTAGTTTTACGTTTTTTGGGAGTTTAACATAACCTATCTTTTCGCATTTTCGTTGTTTATTCAAATAATTTATTATATCACGTCATTATATTGATACTAGTTTTGGGACGCTGAGTATTGCTTAGCTTTCTACAGAATGGCTAATCAGATGCCAGGTGCAATGGTTATTTGTGATCCTTTGGGTTCTGTAAATAAGAAAGCTGAAACAGTCACTATAGGTGCATTAGAAAAAATACTGTTTCGATTTGGGTCGCAACTAACAGCACAACTTACCACACAATTTACTACACAACTTACAGCTATACAAGCACAATTAAGTGAAGAAATAAGAAGCTCTTATAGGTCTTTAGAGGATAGAATAATTAGATCAGGAACTGATGTACAGGCAAAGTTAGATAAGTATATAGAAAGGGCTGAAAAACAGTGTACAAAGATAAATGAGGAACTAAAGGTATGCAATGAGAGTCTAGTAATTAGAGGGTTTGAACAAAATACGAATGCAATTAATTGTGAATCATTAGGTAATACAATTGAAAGTAATGATAGTAGGCCTAATACTGTAAGGGAAAAATATGAGATGAGTGATATTACAATTAATGATGAGGTAAATCATGTAAAGGATAGACAAATTGTCAAAGAAGGGTGTCATGCAAAAAAGATGGAAGAGATTTTAATGAATGTAGATGGATTGGGTAGTTTGATGATTTTGAAGGATGTAAACTGTGACATTTTTTCAATTGTTGGGGAGAATTATGTTTGTGATTATGAATCAAAGCAGTTACAGAATAATGGTGTTGAACATTTTCAGAGTTCTTTACATATTTGTGAAGTTGGTTTGCCAAGTTACTGTTCTGCAAAGTAAGATTAACTGTAAACAGACATTTGTTTTGTATGAATAACTGGGAAAAAGTGAACTGGAAATATAGAAAAAATGTTTTCCTTTTGTAGAGGGGTAAGCTACGCTTACTGCCTCATCCTGTGTACAAATTCAATCAGGATATTGAATCTACAACTCAGAAAATAATGAATTAGTTTAAGGTGAATGAAAAGATTTAACACTAAGTGCAGGGCACAGGTGTGTACATATAAACTCTATCATATTGGAATTTACTATTATTGTTAACTTATAGTTGGCATTTTATTGTTATTCAGTGCCACAAAATACTTGTAGATAGTACTGATTGATGTTGCTGCCCACAATTATTCAACTGTAATGATAGTAAAAGTTTATAATCACTAAGTGGAAGCTGTCATTTACCAATATTGACGATCTTGGTCAGATGTGCAGTCTTCGGCTGTTGCCACAGCATACCATTACATAAAAGTTTATTGTCTATTAGGACTTTCTTTTTAAATAAATATATAGTTTATAAGGTATACCGGAGCATTAGAATGAATAGAATGAGTTGAGAAGAAACAAGGTATTACTATGATAGAATAAATGCGTAATGAATTAAGAAGTAAAATATCATATAGAAAGGGTACCGTAGCACAGTCAAGACTCAGTTCCTGTAAATAAGGCCACTATCCAGGCATTGCCTTTAAATGATACCGAAAGGTTCAGGATTTGGTTAACACAGACATAGCTGAGGTCCAGGTAGAACCTATAAATGACTCTGTTGGTACCTCTCATAGCCTATATATGAATATATTCAAGATGAAGTAAAGTGGAGAGAAGTTATTACTTATGGGGAGAATATAATGTAATGTATTGAAGAAATAAAATAAAAATGAAGCGGTGATGGTGATGTTAGATTAGCAAGAAACAATGGTGTCCCAGTCGTATTAGCGAGGGTTGATTATACTGTTCCAGGGACCAAACATGTGATTTAAATAATGTTGCCGGTTATACAACAGTAAAATTGTTCAAAAGGATCGGTCTTATGAAGAATATAATGTACCAAAGGCAGGTAATAGAATTTTTTAACTATTTGAATGGTATGCTTGGTAAACAGGCGGAGGCCATGACAGCTAAAGATGATGTTATTAAATAACAATTCTGTAGTATAATATGCTTATATTGTAGTTTTGGTTTTTTTTTAAAGTGATAAGGACAGTAACTCTGTGTCACAATGTGTGTTACAGACAATATGCCGTTCCAACCAGTCGCGGCTTATGGAAAACCACCTAGGAAAGTTACGTCAAGTCATCGGTCCTCGTTATATGTAAAAAGAAAAAAAAATGTGTTGTTAGTCAAATGTACAATGTAAGCTCTCCTTACTTAAAAAATAGGTAACATTTACCGGGAAGTTTACCATGACCATTTATACTGGTATTAATGGAAAATGGTATGGTAAACTTGGGGGGGCTGTAGCATAACAGATAGTATAATGACATCTTTGAAGTATAAGTTCCATGGCACGGGCCTATCAATACTCTTTTTAAGAAGGGTTTCCGTAGCAACAGATATACAGAGATCAACTAGGAGATTACTTAGAGCAGCGCTAAGGAGAACTTGCATATTGAAGAAGTCCGATAATGTATTTAAGAAAGATGTATTTAAATAATAAAAGAGTGTATAAGAACGAAGTCTTTCTCGGCGTTGAGAATGTATAAACTGCTCTCGGGTGACTAGCCGAGTCAAGAGTACGTTGCTACACGATATTTCGGCGACTAGAATCATTGCCGCCATCTTCTGGTGAAGTCTTCACCAGAAGATGTCGGCAATGAATCTAGTCGCCGAAATATCGTGTAGCAATGCACTCTTGACTCGGCTAGTCACCCGAGAGCAGTTTATACAATAAAAGAGTGATTTAAATTGTGCAGAATAACTGTTAACAGATTAATTATTTGCTATAGCTGCACAAAAGAGCATATTACGATAAATCAATATAAAGAAAAAGCATAAAATATAATCACATCGTAAATGCAACACGGCACATTTCTTAATGAGTCATAGCCACTTTTTTAAGAAATGCTACATGTGGAGAAACCTACGTAATGAGAAATGTGTTTAGTTCACTCGAATTACGGTACTGAAACTTTAGATCTATAGATCTAGTGTTCTTCTATTTTCCCTATAGGTATATGGTAGCATGGAAGAAGTATACAAAACGTAAAAAGATAAGTTTTTCACATCTGAACAGATTTTCTAAGGAAAAATGTAAATCCGGAAAAGGTGGATGGTACCGATGCATTTCGCAACAAACCGTATGTAAGATCAGTGCTCAGACGATTGTGGGACAATTCTTATGAAAAGTGCTCTTCAAGTCAATGTGCGTACTAGACGCACTAGTCTTCGGACATTTATGCAAAGTGTAGTTTGTACCAAGGTAATACATTGTTTAACAACCATGTATTGTGTATCTGAGTATGATCAAGTTTAGAAAAATGTTTCCGATCAGCTTGGAAATGGATATGAAATTGGAAAGCTTGTTGTTAGTAAAACGAATAAATGTTGTCAAAATGAAATTTAATTTAATTTAATTGCGATGGAGCGTTTGCTCCGGGAGCAATTTCCTTGCACATCAATTTTTTCCCGTTTCCTTCCCATATACTTATACCCTCAACTTCAAATTCTTTGAGCGTTTTCTGTAAATTATACATCCTTTCTCCTGGAAATTTATTGCAATTAAAAAAAAAAAAAATCTTCCTACACTCTTGTGCCGGAAATGGAGAGCCAGCGGACATGGTTATCTTTTCCCTTCCATGCACTACACTTAATTCTTCCACAGATAACTTCTAAAGCCTCGTAATCAAGAGATAATTGCTGTCTTTCACTATACGAGCTCACATTCTTCTAATATGAGATAGTATGCGTTATTCTAGTAAGCATGTTGTATCGTTTAACCGCTGTTAATAACAGTGTTTTCATACCACAGAATACTTACGTCTTTAGTCTTTTTCTTTATCATTGAATTACCTTCCGAATGTTTTAAAGTACATTTTAAAATTACCGTTATTTTGATACTGCTAAAAGAAGGACTATAATACAATGTATTATAATTTGTGAAACTGTTAATATATACAGAGCCTATTCAAATAAATACCTTATTTTTGGAATTATGGATCAAACTGCAGAAATAATTTTTTTGTTAAACGTAGTGTTAGGTATTAGTGAGTCATTTTTAAAAATAACAGAAAATAATTCATTTAATTAAAGACGATAAAATAAATACTTGTGCAATATCTGTAACCATAGGAAGAATGCCTAAATTTATATTTCAAATATTATTACCTAAGGAAGTTGTGAAGGTGAAGAACAGTAGTGGAGAAGAAAACAACACGGTGGGCGGAAGATGGATGAGCTGACAGTAGAAGGTCCGCGAAAATAAACAGAATGATGTATAACGGAGAAGATTTGACAAGACTAGACTAAATCGACTACTGAAATGGCGAAACTGATGACGCTGATGATATGGTAACTACGTTAAGAACTCTCTATCTCTTACCATTTAGGTAAAGCTTACGCGTAAAACAAAGGTACAGCCTGACTGTGAAACATACTTCACATGTTTATATTTCTCAATATGAGAGATGATTGAGTATATTTGAACATTTCTGTATGATGGAGATCCGTAACTCCTTGAAAACAATAATTATTATTCTTAGTTCTGAGATGACGTTTTAATCAATATCTAACAAGCTTATGAGTAAAACTCACCAAAGGCAGCTTACCACAAAAATGTTCAGCAAAAAAGAAGAAGACTGGATCTATCAGATGTTTTTGAATGTAGAAGGCAAGGTAAACTGAGTACATTAGGTGAATTTTTCGTAGCAATTGAGAAAAGTATCCGTCTCAATTAATTCTGGACTTCACATTCAATATTACTATACTGTTGTGTGATTGTTAAAATAGTAATTGATAGGCATTTCATCTGTCACGTGTATCAGTTTTCTTTTTTAATTTTTCTCTTCTTGAAACATACGAGCTAAGTTATATGCCGGACGTGCGAAATATACAAGCAGAATTGTATTTTTTTTAATTATTTGTTTCTACTGCTCTCATTACCGACATGGCAACATTTCGCTGTTGGAAATATGAAGGTAGGTTTTACAGAAATCCAAACAAAATAATAGCACTTTTGTGATAAGAATAAAGCTATGACTTGCCTCAATCTATTAATATAAGAAACAAGCTGTAACGTATGACGTCACCTGTCATGGCATGACGTCAATCTATGACGTCGCGCAATGACGTCACGCTTTACGCTATTATTCTTGGTAATGGACGTTATTTAATAATATTTCCAAGCATCCGCGAATAAATTAACTGACAGAACACTGAAATAAAACTATGTATTGCGTTAAAATCGACATATCAATCATTAGAAGCTTATATTTACATAATATTCTATTGATATATAGAAGTATTCCTTAAATTCTTTATCCATAGATATGTAAGATAAAAGCTTTGTATAAAAGCATCAATGTAGCGAATGTTTTGGTTAGATTGTTACTTAGCATGGATCAGAATTACAAATGGCATTTGACGTTACGGCAGAGGGCATGAATAATTTAGTTTTTTTTTTCATAATAGTTTAAACTGTGTCCTATTATTCGTTTAAACGGAAATAGTTGCACACTGATCCCGATCTGTGCATCCTACACTATACTTAAAACCAATATTACAAGGCATAATGTAGGTTTATAAGATTTATTTTAATTTTCTTTGCTTTCACTGTGTAACATTTCTGAGCCTATTATTTCAGCAACTGTTTCATCCATTCAATCTTTTTAATATCGGTCTGAATCACGGATAACAAAAAAGAAATCTGCAAAAACCCTTGAAGATTTTTGATTAAATTTATATCGTAATGCATTATTGCGACTAAAACGCGTTACAGTTCATGTAATAATATGCGTGAGATTGAAGTATTGTTCTTCTGGTGACAAGTTTATCGTAGTACGTGGTTAGGTTGAAATGCAACCTGGACTCGGATGGAAACTGAAACCTTTTGCTACAGCGCAAGGCACGAGGAATTACACTAAGACGTGAATTGTCAGAACACTGATATAAAAGTATGTGCTATTGCGTTTAAATCGACATATCAATCATTAGATGCTTTTCGTTTTATGTAAAAGTATTCGTTAAAATCTTTGGCTACTGATATGAAAGATAAAAGCTTTAATTTTCGCAATATAAGCTACAGTTTTGGTAGAATGTTAATAGAAATGGACGTTACAGCAGAGGGTATGAGTAATTTTTTTTTTTTTTTAAATATTTTGTCTTCATGAGTGTTCTGTTACTTGACGAAAGTAGTTCCACACTGATCGCGACTTTACAGCATAGATTACAATCTAATATTACATGGAGTGACGTAAGTTGTTAAAATTTATTTTTAATTCCAGTGAATGCACAACCTTCGCGAAATTGGTACTAACCTGTTGAAATTTACATCAGTCGCTTCGTCGATACGTCCTCTTCACGTTTTGCGTTCATAATTTGCGGAAAAGTCGCTAGAAATTTAATTAAAAATGCCGAAATTTGAAAGGCTGAGCAACTGCGAAATGCTATCAGCACTGCAAAAATAACATAAAAACTATCGGTACAGGGATCATTTCAATCTAAACAATTTCGTTTTGTCATAGAAATCGTGGTTAGGTTGAAATACGGCCTGGAGCAAAATTTACGAAATGGCGCAGTGGCAAAAGTGATGCAGTCCCCTTAATTCCATTACTTTACTGATGCTATATTTCAGCCGCATGTAACTGTGTCAGCCATTCAAAGATTGTATTATCTATCTGAATCACGAATATATAAAAGGAAAAGGGAAGAACCCATACAGATTTTAGATTTAGTTTATATCGAGAAGCTTTAATACCACTAAAATGCGATATAGTACATGTATTAATATGCGTGTGATTGAAGTATCGTTTCTCTGGCGGCAAGTTTAGCGTAGTATGCGTGGGTCAAGTTTATGTCGCGATACATGACGTCGCTATCAATGCGCGTGTGATTGAAGCTTTGATTTTGAAGCGGCAGTATTAGCCGAGATTGTGCTTAGATTGAAATTCAGCCTGGACCAGAATATAAAAAGAACCTTATCACAGCAAAAGCACGTTGAATTTAGTTATTATCAGTTATTTAAGCAGCTTTTATAAGCACTATGTCACGTTTTGACGTCATGTATCACGATGTAATCTACTCCCGTATGTGGTTAGGTTTGAAATGCAACCTGGACCAGGACAGCAACCGAAAATTTTGGTTGCAGCGCAAGGAACTAGGAATTGCATTTCTTTTATAACACTTCAATTTATTTAAACAATTTCTAAGAAATGAATTGCTACAACATTGAAAGAAAAGTATGAATTTTGTTTAAATTGGCATATAATTATCAGTTTCTTTTCCTTTTTTACTGAAATCGTTACTTGTTTTGAATGAAAGAAGTTCCAAATTAATCGCGATATATGTGGGCTAAACCACAATTAAAACTAATATTAAGTGGCATAA
Source organism: Vandiemenella viatica (assembly GCA_031002005.1). Taxonomy (NCBI): domain Eukaryota; kingdom Metazoa; phylum Arthropoda; class Insecta; order Orthoptera; family Morabidae; genus Vandiemenella; species Vandiemenella viatica. The sequence continues at coordinate 203,163,014 of CM061921.1, read as the reverse complement.
CGTAAGTTGTTAAGATTTACTTTTAGCATCCTTCGTTTTCATTGAGGTCATTAAAATTGACAACTGAAACTTTTTGCTACATCACATGGGACGAGAAATTACAGCACGTTGATCTTTATTTTATAACAATTCTATTTAGGTAAGCAACTACAAAGGAATTGATTGCAAGAACACTCCGATAAACCCGTCATTTTTGACGGGCTTTGTGGCTAGTATCTTAATAATGTATATAAAATGTCTGAACAGTTATATAAATCAAATAATTTAAGCGTACACTTTTTCAAATTCCTATCAAAGACAATAGTAATTCACCGTGTAGTCTGTCTCGCATTTTTTTTTTTTTAGAAACGTCTTGATTTCATACTGAGTACATTCAGCTTCGAATAAAAATCTTCGCCTTTATGGGGAATCGATTTCTGGTCATCCAGGCTGTAGTCTGATGCTCTACTACCTTGAAAAGACTGTAATGAGAATATGGAGCTCTATCTCCACGACTCCTGCAGGAAGTGGCAGGATTCATAGTACCATTTACATAGTCTTGAAATAAATTATCACAAACACGCAGCCTGTAGTACAGACATGATGTAAATGTCGTAGAGAGATTTGCTTGAGGAAGGGAGCTTAAGCCTGCTGATCGGCGTAGGCGTTGTAATGCGCGGTGACAGTTTCTCAGTTAGCCGCGTGTGAGACCTGTACGCGGCGCTAATGGAACTGTCAGCCGGCGGCGGCGGGGCACGGCCTCCACCCCGTGACAAGCATGCCGCTACCTGCAACTGACACAAAATTTAACCCTATCGTTGTGATTCACGATGGTTTTAGTCGCGGCTTTTTTGTGCTGACACACTTGAGTTATAATCGGCTGACACTGATAAAAGGCCTCCGAAACTGCAGTGATGAAGTGAACTACGCTTTTGTGAAGCAAAATACGAATTCTTTTCACCTCACAGTCATGTTATTTACTAATGTAATTGACGTTCATCTCACATTCATCATCACTGAACCAGTCCCAGATCTTCAAATTCAGAGCAAACTGTTAAACAGATATATTTATGACAAAAATTCTTGTCGGGTATTATGCGGAATAAGTTCTTCTGTCCACAACATTTCGGCAGTAACCTCCGCTGCCTTCATCACGTGTGATATCATAGCGAAGCTACCACTGCGACGACACAGCGCCGACTGTCGGTGCTGTGTCGTCGTAGTGGTATCTACATGATAACATCACACCTGATGAAGGCAGCGGAGGTTGCTGCCGAAACGTTGAGGACCGAAGAACTTATTCGGAAGTATACCCGAGAAGAATTTTTATCAGCCATACGCCGGCGAAAACTTAACTCTCACATTACATATATTTCTGTCATTTCATTCCCCGTCACATCGAAACATTTAAGGGGGGGAGGGGTGTAGTATTAATAGTCTACAGTGAAGAATCATCTTTTTTTTAGTTGTGTCTACCTCTCCACCTGTTTGTTTTTCTGTCTGTCTGTATGAACGGGATTATCTCAAAAACTAATATTCGGGTTTTGATGAGGTTTCATTGAATGTACAGTCTATGGGCATGCGGTTAAAACAGCTATTGTTTCATCTTGTTTTGAATTGTAAAAATGATAAATTTAATACGATTTTTGCTTGAACGCGATTCGGGAATACTATTAGTCGAATTTTGATGGAATTTGATTAATGTACAGCCCATGATCCCCAAGATAAAAGAGAGCATGTTTGGTTTTGATTTGACTCAAAATGTTGAGAAACTTTGGATAATGTTTCTTTGAACGTGATTTACGCATAAAGATCTGACTGGGTTTCAATTGATGTACAGCGGGTAAAACAGGACACGTTTCCTTTTTTGATGTGAGGCGAAATTTAATACTATTTTGCGCCGAACGTTATTTACGTAAATACTGCCGGTCTGATTTAAATTAATGTGCGGCCTGTTGTTCTGCAGAGTAAGACAGGGTATGTTTTATTTTACTGTGACGTAGTAGCATTGATGACCTATCTAACCGCGTGTAGCTCCTCAGGCAGAGTTACTTCGGCTGCGAGACAGATTAAACACCATCCTGTTTGGAGTAAATACAAAAGACTTGAGGTAGCCCTGCTGCTTTCAAATATGTATTCGCGAAATCTTTAGATCATAAAGATGTCTACTACGGGTTCCGCCACTGAAGGTGTGATTGTCTAGTTTCAATTGCTACAGATTCATGATGATCCACATAATTGTCTGTAAGAGGCCTCGTCATTAGCTGATTGAAACTGGCTGACAAATAATAATAAGAATAAAAAAATAGGTGATTGAAAAATAGTGAAACGTTAAACTCTTAAAACTTTAGGCATTAGATCCAGTATCTTATACTCTCTAAAACAGATATGGGCAACCTTTGTTTAGCTGAGGGCGAAATTTCGGGACTTAATCAGGTAAGAAATAAGTAGACAGAAGTGAAAAAAGGACGATAAAAATTCACACATTATTTTATTTATTAGAATTACAATAGCATAATCAATCATACAAAAAGCAAATTAACAAAAACATAGAAAAATCAAATGAAAATTAATGAGAGACTTGTGTTTGAAGCTGAGAACAAGATGATCGACATTGGGCTCAACATCACTAATACATAGGCGCAAAGTGTTTTCTAAATTAACATCTGTAAGCCGAGTACAATGCTTATTTTTATTAATTTTCATGATTGAAAGAAGCTGCTCACATTTATACGTACTTCCGAATGTACAAATTATTTTTCGTGCGAAAACTCTCAGCTGTGAATATTTTTCTTCGGAAAGGTATGTTCTTTAAAATTCGCTTTATATATTCGGTTTATGTATTACCCGCAATAAGCAAATAGAATACTCTCGATCGTATGCGAATATGCGATGCGAGCGGTCAGAGTTGATTGTTATGAATAACAGTCGAGTCTGGAGCGCTTCAAGGTCATCGGACGGTTTCCGGAATGTTCATCTGTTTGTCTCTTTCTAACGACTATTTCTGACTCCATCTGTGGCGTTCCACAGCGTACGTTTAATAATATTATTTATTGATTTTATTCTTTATGATTTGACTAAATACAGATTTTTTTTGCGCGTTATTTGAAAAACCTGAATCTCTCGCGGGCCGGATTGAAGCTGGTGGAGGGCCGGATCCGGCCCGGGGGCGGGGGGGGTTGCCCATATATGCTCTAAAACCTGCAGCTGGTTGGCGAAATACGATATTCTCGGGCTTTTCCTTCGGGAGAACGCGGGTTCAAATCCCCGTCAGGCAAATCAGATTTCAGTTTCGCGAAATTACTCCAGGCGAATTCCAGGATTGTTCAAAATCGGAGTCCTTCCCTTTCCTTGTTTCAAATCCTCTTCCGCCTCTAATGACATTGGTGAACCGTCAAGTCATAAACGAAAAAAATAAACTTTTTAGTGAAAACGGCGACTCCATCACCAGCGGAGAGGAGCTATTACTTATGATGGTTACGTCCTTCTTTTCAGTGAGCGTGAAACCACGACAGGACCCCAGTACACTGCACAAGTCCTGGAACTGAGTTGCTGCCTCTGACGCTTAGATTCGCAACTGCCTCATTTCAGCAGGACAACGCTCATCCGCACACTGCAGCTGTTCTTCTGACGTTTGTTAAGTTGCAAGATGTTTAGCCAGCCTTGAATTGTTTGGGGTGAGTTAAGTTGACATCTTCGATCAAATTTTCACTAAATGGATCGGCCCCAACAACGAATCAGTGAATCAGTGCAATGTGGAACGCCATCCATAAGCCATTATCCTGTATATGACGTGTCGTACTCCAAGCTACTTGTGTCTTGTGAAGATGTTGAGGATAATTTCATGATTGTATATGTAGTAACTACTATGAGTATATTTACTATTAAAAAGATTCGCCACCAATATACTGAACAACTCTGAGATCGGTGGGAGGAAAGAACTTTGTTAGGCGTAACGCGTACGTTGTCTGCGAGAACAGGATAGTTATTGTGTGGAGTATGTCGCATGGACGAGATGCCCAAGATCCAGACATAGCTTTCTGACTTAAGTGCGTGGTATAGTTTCCGTTTTCAAAGTGTTTGAACCCCGGAATAAGGTAGCGAGGGAGGTACTCAACATTTACCTCAAACCGTGACAGCAGTGAAGGTGTAATTACCTGCCGGGTTCAAGAAACACCACTGTTAATAATACGTATTAATAAATATAATAAACGCTGCCTTACAAGGAAACCAGAAATGAAAGTATTTGATAATTATTGACGAGTTGTAGGATGCACGAAGATTTTTTTTATTTTATTTTTGAAATCTGTGAATACAGTCGTACAATAATTTGATAGTAGGTTAACAATTGGGTAAACAAGTAATCAAATTCTAAACTAACTGTTCATAATTTCTCTAAAAATGGTAAAGCCTCGTATTGTGGTAGAGGCTGGACTTTCATTGGCTGCGCATTCCGCCCCTGTCGTAGTTTGCCTTAGCTAACCTCGGTAATCCTACCGGCTAATGGGGCTCTACATTTTAAAGAATAATCCCAACCACCGAAGCGTTCTGGTATACTTCACATCACACAGCAAGTGTTCGGTTTTTGTTCTTCAGTAATAGTACAGTAAAGTTTAACTCAAATACACGATTTGGTGACCTCAAGACCGTAATATTCCGTTCCACAGTTTGCCCTTAGCTAAGGCAGCACGTATGAGAAGCCCATTACGCTGTTTTCGGATAATTCTTCGCCTCTTTCAGCAGGAGTCACGATATTATCATCAAGGCTGCTCCAAAACCAAGAGCAATTCGATTCACAACCTATATCGTGTATGATACTTATATTTAAGGAACTATTATACATACACAGATATAAGTAATATTTCCTGTGTTTCTCATTTACTTTCTTACTTGGTTAAAGTGTGATACGAAACTTGTTTTGATTTTAATGTATCGATCCTCTTGTGCCCTTTAAGAACAGTTTTGAACTTCAATTGAATGAAATCAATTTTATTTTATTTTGCAACAAATAGTTTCTGTTTCTTACAAGATATTTTCCAGTGAAGTATCCGATTAAAGCTTATTATTTTAAAATACGAGCTCACTGTAGTGATGTAATTTGTACAAATGTTAAAAAATTTCATATTTGAGACAGTAGACAAATAGTGTTACTGAACTTTAAATACTTTATCTTTTGCTGATAGAAAAAAGAACTTGTTTACCTTTGCTGCGAACTGTATTTTTTGTGAAGTTTTCTTTTACTAAGACCGAAAATATGCCTGGATAGAGCTTGCTCGGTGTCTTATTTCCCATTGGCTCCATTAATCCTGACGACACGACGTAAGGAAAATTCTCGAATTATGAGCCACTGTTTTGGGTTCGCAATCAGGGGTTTAATGCTGTTTATTTCCGACAAAACTTCTGTCCTGATGGAACAATCTGCTGTCGTGGTGTTTTATGTCAAGTTGCTACACTGCGCGTCGTGTCGCTGCTAGAGGGACGGTGTTTAAACGTGGGTGCAGGTAGTTCGGCGGCCGCCGCGCCGTTGGAGAGCTCTCGTCGTGGTTATCTGCCACACGATTTTCCATCCCGGCCGTCGGGGCACAAGAATGGAAGATGTGAATTATTTATCAGTTAACCAGGCAGCCAGACGCGCGCGGGGATGAATGGAAATTGAGGTACAATGAAGGCCCCCGGGGAGGGAGGGCCCTGTTAAATATTGACGCCTTTTTTCCCCTCCCTTTGGTACAGGACGCGTTACAACACCGCTATTGAATCATTCACTTTCTGTGGATCACACTTCCGCCATTCTCCCACATGTTTTCCGACTAATTCCAAAATCAAAGTGACATTTTTTTCCCGCGGTTCTGCTCTGCTGGTCGAGTGTATTATTTGAAAAATTGGAACATTGTTTCAAATAACTGTAGTACACACGTGTTTTAGTTTTTACATAAAAATATTAAACAATAGTTATTAAACTGGTTAGCAGGTGGAGGTTTAGCAAAAATACTATGGAACTTACTGAAAATTTTCATTTAATCATATCTAGCGATAGTGATTCGAACAGAGTGGGGGAAAAGAAATATTGATGATTATCTGTAACAATTTTTGCATAATGCGTCCAATTCGAAAGAATTCAATCTGTATTAAATCCTGGAAATGATCTTCATCCATATTTATCGCTTTTAAATCAATTTAATTGTGAGATGTTAGTATAACTTGACAAAATTTAAGTATTCTATTTAACTGCGCAAATAAACTTATCCTGGACTAAAGTAGTAGAGTTTGAGAGTAATTTCGTTAGATTCTACATTTAAAATTAATTCTTTTGAAAGTTGCTTTAAGCTGGCAACGGATTGTTCACAGACGAGGTTCCTGAATGTTAGCCTACGGTTTGATCAGTTGGTAGCTACGGCAGATGAAAATCTCTGCGCTGTAAAGAAAAGTAATCGACTCTATGTTACTGGTTACGAATAAATTCTAATGTAACAGCGTGTTCTCTTAGAAAGTAACTGCTCAGCATGAAACAGGGAATTAAACTCGCAAAACAGCAAACTCATTGAGGTCTTACGATACAAAATGAAGATATAAGTTGTTTAATAAGCAGTTGTTACTTTTGACGTAACTTATTTGAATAAATAAATAAATAAATACCTATGAGTGCAATGAAACGTACGGAGGAATCACCAGAAATATTGAGAGAAAAAAAAAAAAAAGTAGAAGCTTACGAAAAGTGATTCTGTGATTTGGCTGTGACCCTACAAACTCCAATTCAATGACTGAAATGAAGTAAGGCTGTCGATAGGCCAAGAAAATGTGTCTTCCTGCTGGCCCGCAGGGGCCTGCGTCCATACACACATTTCCATCGAGATGGCCAGATATTGGTTTGGCGCACCCAGGGTCCCGAGCCCCCCCCCCCCCCCCCGACTTCCTGTTTTGTATCCTACTCAATGGATGCAAGCTTGTAGTTGGGGGACAGGGCGTGTGGACTAGGCCAGTGTCCCCCTAGATCCGTAGACTCCACGAACACGCCCGTAAAGTTCGAGCTTAGCTACCCAATCCCGTGTAGAATCAAATCGATCAAATAGATGTGGAATAGAGGTCCAGCGAAAGCCCCTTCGACCGTGACTCATCACAGGGGACAAGGAGAACCTTCTCAACATGAGAAAGGGCTTGGAACCTCCCCTCCTTCCACACCTCCCCGGTAAAAGACGAGGAGGTGTGGGAAGGAACGGCCGCTTGGCAAGGCCTGGCGTGTCGGTACTGATCTCCCTCCCTCCCCCCCCCCCCCCGATGCATACTCCACGGCTTTTACCCGTTAAGCTGGAGATGATTGCTACCCAATCCCGTGTAGAACCGGCCAACGGATACACGCTTCAGCAAAGAAAGTGGAGTAGAGGAATCACGAAAGTTACCTCGACCGTGCTCATCAGGTGGCGAGGGTAGCCTTTCCAACATGGGCTTGCTGCCACAGTAGGTCCTGTTTATAGTTGGAGACCGGGAGTGCGTGGATTCGCCCGGGTGGGGCAGCTGCACGTTGAGGACATTGTGGGGACCTTCGGGGCTCCGCAGTGGGATCGTGCACTACGACGGTGCTCTGTGAAGCTTGCACGAGTATCAGGGAATCTGCATTAGTGCAGGAGAACACACACTAGGAGCTTGCCTCGTAGCGTGCGGCTCTCCTCCGGTGGGCGGCATTGCACTGGGCCTATCGGTTGCCGGGTGGCGCGATAAAAGGGCAATCCCGCGATGTATCCCGGCTTGTTGCGGCTTACATCCTCCCCCTCCCCCCCCCCGTCACCCTGGGTGCTGGTGGGGCCGGGAGCACGTGGGAATAGCAGAGATGCTTAAGCTATACGGCCAGGTTTTGGAAGCGTCTTCGGCCTGGTCGCGCTGCTCCCCGTGGGCTCCCTTAATGGGTGGCGAAAGGCGCCTTGTTCGCGGCGCTGCTGTAATGGCGGGTGATTCGAAAGAGTTCGTCCCTGAGGTGGGGGCAGCGTTGGATGGTGGTTAATCGGGGGGTTCAGCGAGGGCCTGATGACTGTTAAGTCTGGTATGCCCGTAGACCAGACCGTATACCATGGAACATTGATTGATTGATTCTTACACTACTGTTTGTGAAAATTGGAACACACAGAAGGAATGGTATGGATCACTCCAAAAATCGGAGGATGAAGCCATAATAAGTGCGTAAGTTTGAAAAGAGATGGCGTGCACGTAGGTTCAGCAGCGCCTTCTTTGTGTTACCGGGTTACGCCTTGCTCAGTAAAACGAAGTGGAAACGTGCGAGGAAGTCCCAGTATGCCTTGTCGACGTCAAAAGGAACAACATTAACATGTGAGTGAGTTCTAATGAGGTCTCCCGGAAATGGGTTTGTCATAGCGTGTCACTACAGTTCGTATAGGATACGCCGCTACTACAGTGATGCGTGCGTGTATAGAAGAGGGTTGTAAACAGCGACGAGCGGGTTCTGGACCACAGAAAGTGACTAGACGGAGGGATTACCATCCCCGTGGCAACTCTTACTGGATTGGATCTATCTTACCTTAGTAAACATTTATAATGAGAAGTAATCAAATTTTCTTAATTTTCACTATTTAATTAGTAAAAATAAATAATTACTGTTATTAAATATTACAGTGCCAATGGGAACAAGACAAAGTTTTAAGTCAATCGGACACCGGGAAGTTGGTGAAACACTGTCTACACAATTTTCAAAATACAACAGAAGGGTGATACTTATATACCTGTAAGTGTGGTAAAACAGAGGGTAGGAGGTAGGAGGTTGTTCTTAAACATCGTTACAATCTTAGGCTCCATCCCCAGTAATTAGCATCCGTAAGGTGTTTTAAAAGCCCGTTATTTAGTCTTGCTTTAGATATATTCCATCCAATTCATCCTGTAATTTTCAGTTATATTTTTAATGCTATGAATATTTCTTTTTTTGTCTTATTTCACCGTGTATCTGGTTTCTCAGTTGAGGGGATTTTAAATTTCAGTTTTTGCTTTCGTACAGCGGACATTGGAAAAAGAGTTACTAAGGCGTTACTACGTCGCTCGTATCTCCCCTTCGGGAATTTAACTGTCATAATTTTTGTTGTTGAAAATAGTGATTGAATTAGCTGCATGATTTTCGAGGCAATTTATCAGCATTTCTGACAGTGGAGTAGAGAATGTAGACCATATTAAACTGATTAGCATTGGAATAAATGCTGTTCTAAGTTCATGAATGATGCTCTTGAGCTCCCGTTTTTAGCGGCATTTGTATATGTATGCGATGTGTAGGAGGCGTTTTTTGTGTAACAACAACAGAAACCTGGAAACCAAGAGCAGCAGCAGAGCAATAAACTACCGCTAAAGGCTCATTAGCACTAACAGAGTGTTGATTACATCGTATTATACAGAAATTAAGCTGCCTGCTCCAGCCTACCGCCTGCCAATTAAAAACTCATTTTCGATTCCGTGTGGCCACGCCGCCGTTTCCGTTTCCAGATTACGCATTGTTAATGGCCGCTAGGGGAAGGCGCGCACATTACGTCTAGCGGTGCTTTTGTCGATACAGCTAAAGGCAGAGTTTGCTCGATTGTCTCACTTGTTATCCTTTGATATCAGTGTACATGCAAGTATTTTGATTTGAACCTGCAAGATAATCGTGAACACCATAACTCGGAAACCTTCGGTGAGTGCGATGATACCCGAACTGTTAGTTAGTCTGGCCGCCACCACAGCGCTACTTTGCTAACCAGGAAATTTCAAATGAATAACTGCTTTGCTTATATTTCCCTTACTCTGTTAAAGGGAATTATCAATTTCTGATTAATAATGAATTCGATTTTATATGCACTTAAAGTGTTAAAAGAAAGTATAATGCAATGCTAGCTAAAAGACAATTGTCTGTTGTGCAATGGAGAGAGATAAAAAAAAAATAATGTTAGAAAAGATTAAAGAAATTACAGAGCGACATTAGTTTAAATTTACAATTACTTTTCCTTGTTTACGACAGCTAGATGCAGAAATTCATGTAAGGAAAACATCATTCGATATTTACGCTTTATTGTCTGAAGCAACTAGTAGTTACTAGAACCAGGTCAGAACATAACACATAACCTAAGGATTTTTTTTTTTTTTTTTTTTTTTTTTTTTTTTTTTTTTTTTTTTTTTTTTAACAGAAAAATATGAATAACGGAAGTTTATTAAAAACTCAGAGAAAGTTTACAGCAAACGTAGGTATTCGTGACATTTATCAATCAAATAGATAAGTAATTTGTTTATGAAATTATTCTTAGAAACTTTTTCATAACAATAAAATTTCTGTCATTTAAACTCAAATGCAGGTATTTTAAAACATCCTAGTCGAATACTACAAGAATCTAATCACAGAAAGTTTACTTATATCAAGAAAAATATCGTTAGAAGAGGTGTTATTCGATTTTCCTTGGAAGTTTCTCATAACAAATTCATACTGCCACCAAAGGTGAGACCCATCAATTTTGAAGGACGTTTAAACTAGTACAGTAGAACTCAAATTATCCGAATCAATTGTGACCGGACCCCATTTGGATAATAAAAAATTCGGAAATTGGATTTTTTTCGAAAAAGGGTCTGTCGGTTCGAGTCCGGCCGCAGGCATGGGTGATTAGGTTAAGTTTGTGTCCTGTGTTGTCCTACAAATTGAGAGTTCGCATAAAAAGTTGGAAAGACCATTAACATCGAGGATATATAAAATACGTTGAGTGTTTAACGGTTTCAAGGTTGAAAAAAGCTTGACTAGCTGATGGTCCAGTGTCTGCTTCAACTTAACTTCTTCTCTCACACTTTCAATAAGTTCATAATTATTCAGAATTTCATACCCAGGGTCTGACGAATCACACACCACCCACTCTATTATATATAAAAGGCGATTCGGATATTCGGCGATTCGGAGAATTGGAGTTCTATTATATTAGTATAAATTTGTAACGGGGGTTTGCACGTTGAAGACATTTCTGAGATAAACCGAACAGCTGTGATTCGATTCACGCGCATTTACAATTCTGTGCTCTAATGACCTATAAGCAAATTGTAATGTAACACGCAACAACAAGCGTTCAGGTCTTATCAACTTGAATATGCAAAGTTGTATCGGTGGCCAAGTAAGTAGTACTCCCGACTAGTGTTATTAACTTTCTCAACTGCGATATAAGGTTACTTTAAATTTGATTGCATGAGCTGGATTTTACTTCACTTTTATTGCAGAAAATTCAGATTCTTTACCGAAGATAACCAGGGAACATTATATGACAAAATTTGTGTAGCTTTCTATCCATATTTCCAGCTGCTGATAAAGCTAAAATTCTTGACTCCTACACAGGCGCTTCCTGTGTCTAGAACGGCAAGCATCGGCATAACCAACCGGACACTATTACAAAGAATTGGAACTTACTTTAAATCTCCTGGAACTAAACAGAAATAATCTTAAATGAAATTATGAAGAAGGTAGAAGAATTTGACATTGCTTTCGTCAAAATAACCATTTCGAATGTATCTAAAACGTGCTCAAATATGTTTTGTGGCACAAAAAACACAATAACGTAATTTAATTACATGATAGCTGTTGAAATCATTTTCCTTATTTTGCACAAACTTCATTATTTAAATGGAGGGTAATGAATGGGGGATCGGTCTGGTAGCTCAGTGGTTAAGGCGCTTGCTTTCATGAATTCAGGGTTCTGTGTTCAAACATACGCTGAGCACATATTTACTTTCAAGCAAAATCATTCCAGGGTTCGTGTCTGGATCGCCATTGTGGTAGCTGTTGTTATCGGCCAGATTTTTCACTTTTATGCCACCAACTCCGAATTATGAACCCATATTTTGAGGTACGGGCACATATTTTGAAGAGATGTTTTTCACATCCCCTACGAATAGGTGAGCATAACTTTGATTCAGGCGTACCGCAGCCTTTCTGCAATCACTCCGCATCTATCACAGTTCCATACCTCTTAAACAAAATAACTAACAGACTTAAAATTCCCACATGTTGCGAGTTTGGTTTACCCAGACGCTAATTTCATATTCATATTTTTTTTGTAAAATTAAATTCTGCCGGTGTTCCATCCCAGTACGTGTGATACATGTATATGGTATGTGTTCACATCCCGTCAACTTGGAGACCAATTTGTTTCACTAAAAATAATGTTAGAAGGCGGTGAAGTCGGGATCTGAGAAACATTATTACCTACCTAACCTAACCTAAATTAACCTATGGAATTGACAAACTCTCATTTAAAACATTTCCTGTGTTTAAAGGTAAAAGAATTAAAATACGCTATTTACATCTAATGTAGTTTGTAAGTTGCAACCAAAAGAAGCAAAAGTTTATTTTGAGTTTAATTTGTTACGTGTTAATGCTAGTTTATTGAAAGTATTTTTAATTTACTGTGCATTTACATGTAATGCACTTATAATAAATTTTACTTGTGCTGAATGATTCCACTAGCTGCACAAGCGGCTGTGTGGCAAGATGTTGGAAAAATGTCAAACATTTATTTTTTGTTCAAGCGACTATCTTCTACAATATGCAA